>JAQGAA010000869.1:0-18667 GCA_034696425.1 Isotoma viridis | reverse complement strand
TAATAAAAAAGTAATAATAATAACAAATACTAAATGCTAAAAAAGTAAGTAGGGATAAATGTGCAAAGATAGTTGACCTTGTTCTACTGTGTCTACTGACTGTCACTCTGTCTGACAGAGTCTGTCACAATGATCTTGACCGCAGTGCACAGTGACAATCAGTAAATACAAAATATACAACTCAAACTCAAACAGTTATAAGTTGATTCATAGATGTATTTAGATTAGCATAAATTGTTTAACTGAATTTGGAATGGCAAATTTTAGAATTATTGTAAAGATATAATTATTTAAAGCATAGATTCACAAATTCAGGGTTTGTGCCAAGTGCCAACCGTTAACACAATCGCTCAAGCCCGCAAGGCTCTAAGGTGTACTGTTAATGACCGCCCAGTGGGTCCTCAACCCCATAGTTGAGTGAGTGTTCCCTCTTACTACTTGCAAATCTAATCTTGCCAGCTGCGGGTGCAGAATTAAGTTTAAATAGCTTAGAAAGGTCAAGTTGTCACAATTTATTGTATACCTATTTTGAGAGCTGAAGTCAAAGGTCAAAGGCTTAGAGTACACTAACCAAAACACTGCATTACTCAATCAGCATTGTACTAAACGTACGGAATTGTCTTTCACTCCTTAGATTTAAGTATTTTTATCTACATTGCATTCATTGGCTGGAGTTTAGATTCAGATAATAAAGGGACAATTTATCGTAATGATCCCGATCCAAACTAAACTCATTAATTTTATTCTGTTTTGGTTTGATTTACAGGTCTACTTCAGATTTGTAAACTTCGATTTTTAACGAAAAGGTCGTTACGATACTTCTTTGACATGATCAGAAATTCATCTGTTTACTGAATGGGTAAGTTATTTACTGTATTTACAAATGAATTATACTCTACATTTTAATGGTAATATAGTATTCAATTTCAACTAAAACTAATTATAAATTATTTTTTTCTTGTTACAGGCAAAGCATCTAGAAAATCCAATAGGGGTAAGCAGTTAGAAGAAGCTAGGAGTGGAGTCTCCGAAGAGGAATATATTAAAGTTACAAATGGGAATTTTAAAGATTTGAAAAAAAGTCACTCTCATTTTGTTCGGGAAATGATGGAGGTGTCAATGAATGATCAAGGAGAGCAAAGAGTAACTGAACTGACTGAAGTTGAAACGAACGGATATAGTGAGAATATGCCTATTGAGATTTCTGGGATGGCGACTCAAGTGGTAAAAACCTGTACATTATCGTATGCAGTCAGGCATTTTTGGTTCGCCAATTAGTTTTAGAATCGAAATTATTTTTCCTTTCATTAATTTGTAGATAACGTCAATAGCTGATTTACCCCCGCATATTATGGCTGAGATGATCCAGCAAGGAACCGCTCATGGACTCCAAACGCAGTTTTATCAAATCAACTCCAGCGATGGGTCGTCCACTATAATTAATGGAACACAGTTCGAGGTTAAAATATTACAAAATTAAATAGGCTTTATTTAGTGTGAATAGAATCGAAGTAAACATTATTAAGTCTAACATCATATCATAACTTCATGAGATAATTTTTCTGTTTCTACTTTTAATTCATTTTTACTGGTCGTTCTAATTAAAATGGGAAAAGTCTTCGAGTAATTCATACTTAGGTTGGATTTTAATATACAGATGTCTAACATGGCTGGGGAGGAAATAATCAGTCAGCAGTTATCGAGATCTGAAGATTTAAGTGATCAAAAACATCAGATCCTTCAAGGGCAATCCGTTGGGGAACCAATTGGACTTACTGATGAGGATAGACAAGTCGCTGCTACTTTGGTCGCTATCCAACGTCCACAGAGAAACGGAGGCCCTACACTAGGACTTGTTTCTTCTGGAAATGGACAGATCCATACATTTGAACTTCCGTCTCAGCTTTCACAGCATCAACATAATCAAAACCATCAGGCTCAGATAATGTCGCAAAACCAGTCTCACATGTCGTTACAGGCAGCTACTCAGCTTATAAATCCTGTCATGGTGAATATTGAAATCAAATCGGAAAAAGTCGAAGGTGATGGAATTGTAGAAGAAGTTGTTGATCAAAATGATAGTGCACCTGTGCAGTTACGTAAAGGCCACGCAGATGGACCTTTAAATGGAGGCTCTCAAACAGCTAGTTCCCGTATAGGTTTAACACATCTTGTGAATGGACATAACGGAAAGACTAACAAGTAAGAAATGCTACATTTAACATTTTGATTGTAAATACCTCTTATTAATTTATTAAAAATATATTCAGCTGTTTATGACATGTGTTTATGTGAACAATGTTTTTAATGCTATTTTTACCATTGAAATATATATGACTCCAAATAGTCTTACACTGGAGTTTTACACTTGAAACATAAACACTAGTTAAAAAGCTTGTAAATTCAACGTTTTCAATTATATTTTAATTTATGATTGTGTTTGCATTTTCAGAAAACCTGCACCTCGCAAGAAAAGACCAACACAAAAATTAGTATCTTTAGAACAAAAAGGTAAACGAGGATCTCGTTCAAATGCGGCAAAACAAGGAAAGTCTGACGCAGAGGCAACGTCTAGTGAAATCGTTTTATACCAACACCAACATAACAAACTGCAGCAAGAGTCTAATAATTTCTTCTGCAACGTTTGCAAAACACAGATTGTAGTCAATGAGTTTAGTGAGTTCTACGAGCATCTTAAGATGCATTTTGAGTCTTCTACGACTATTCAGCAACAGCCTACACCCAATACGTCCAATACTAATAATATAAGCAACTACCAAGAGACCTCTACCTCTAACCTTGTTGATGCACCAGCCCAAACCTCAACAAAGAGTACAAATAATCGTTTCTCAATGCCGAAAATGCCCTCCAGTGTTCTCAGGGAGTATGAGCAGCAAACACTTGAGGAGTCACTTGATTATATGAAAAAAATGGATTTAGGTAACGAAAAAGTTTATAAAGCGGATAAAAACGGCATTATTCAAGATGTAACTCCACCATTCAATTCAGGGGCTGTGGGAAATTCGTCTGCGCCAGTTGTGGAAGATAGCACGGAGCGATCTATTCCTCAGTGCCAAAAGTGTAAAAGAACTTTTCGAAGGGAAAAAGCTTTGCAAGCACATATTCTATCGTGTCAACAAGATGACTTGGAGGATGAAGAAGAAGACTTTGAAGAAGAAAGGAGAGGGAGAGAATTTGAGGGAGAATCGGTAAAAAAATTATTCATTTTCTAGCTACATTAGAATTGTTTCATGTGCTAATGATTATTGTTTTGTGCTGTTCGGTAGTTAAAGGTCAATCTGGACACGATAAGTCATGATGATAGAAGATCTCAGGCTGATATTACGGATGAATCATTTGATGAAGAAGGTATAGAATTAGATGAAGACGATCCCATGCTAAGAGAAGAGGAACTGGAATTCGAGCTTGAAGAGGATGAAGTGACCTCAGCAAATATGCTTTTAGAAGGTAATGCATGCCCTGCATGTGAAGAGGTATATCCCTCGAGAGCAAAATTAGAAGCGCATTTAAAGAGGGTCCATCCTGAGCTTGCATCTTCAGTCAAATCATCGAAAAAGAAAAAAGGGGCAGGGCCGCGAAAACAAGAGGTACTAAAATGTACGGAATGTAACCGAATATTCAATCATCGAAATTCGCTCGTGTATCACATGAGAAGTCACACCGGTGAACGGCCCCACCAGTGTGAAATGTGTGGAAAAAGCTTTTTTGCAACATCGGCTTTAAAGGTAATACAAACAACAAACATTTTATAAATAGTAAAAAAAATATATGTTTGTAAGACGATTCAATTTGGTTTCCAATATTAATTGATAGTGTCCGTTTTTGACCTTTGGGTCAGATTGCCAGGGATAATGTTTAATTGTGCCAGGGATTAAAACTGTATTTAAACTTTTAAATAGGTTCATATGAGGCTTCACTCGGGTGAAAAACCTTACAAATGCGACCATTGTGGGCGAAATTTCCGCCAATGGGGAGATCTAAAGTACCACGTGATATCAATCCATTCCGACATTCGTCAATACCAATGTGAATTTTGTGGAAAAGATTTTGCTAGGAAGTACAGTTTAATTGTGCATCGCAGAATACATACTGGTGAGAGGAATTACAAGTGTGAGTTTTGTTCGAAGTGCTTTCGAGCCGCTAGTTATTTACAAAACCACCGGCGTATTCATACCGGAGAGAAACCCCACGCCTGCAGTATATGTGGAAAGCCTTTTAGGGTTCGGTCAGACATGAAGCGACACATGTCGTCACACAATCGTGACCACCATCACAGCCACAGCCACTCTTCCAGCACTTCTTCCGCCCCAGCAGCAACTACAGTATCGACAAGATCTTCACCAGGAACCTCATCAGCCATGTCAGTGAATCAGCAAACCCCTACTTCCCAAATTCAACCAGCAACTGCAATGATTACTGTCAGCCAGGCCAACCAGGTTAACACATTATATAATTGGCTAAACTTAATATTTTCCTTGGCTGATGAGTGCATTTAATTTTAAATGTATACGTAAATCATTAATTTCATTTGTTGAATTTTAGATCCAGCAGCTTGCTCAAGTGTTGAGAGGACAAACAACGATACATCCTCCATCTACATCCACCGCTCAGCTTTTTCATCAGCACATGCAGCATGCACTTGACGATTCGAACGAAGATCATATAATTAGTGGAGATCTTGGTGAAGGAGGTCCGATTAATATAACTCTAACTCAAGAACGTGTTGATCAAACCACCGGTTTAAACGTAAGTTGCTTTCCATTTCTAATCTTAAGCATTTTTTGCAACTTTAATCTTAGTGGGATGTAGATGTAATGTAAGTGTGATAGTGTGTAAGGCTCTCTAACAAGGTATCTTCTTTGCAAAAGTATTTTAGAAACTATCAAGCTTAACATGAACTCGGTAAATAGTCAAGATATTGTAGTGGGTTAGGTTGAAGTAAGGCTTGTGTGTAAATAGAAAGTGTGCCAGAGGTTCAACTACGTTTGTGAACGAATTTTGACTTAATATAGATTTGTGAACGAATTTTGACTTAATATAGATCAGTTCAAATTGTAGTCATGGATCTTTAAAGATTTGTATATCATCTCATCTGTATTTGAACCTCGTGCTTGTAGGTAATAAAACAACTGTAATGTGTAGAGAATAAAGTATTTGTTAATGTGGTTTTTATAAATGTTTGGATGTTTAGAAAATGCAAGTTTATACGGAATGCAATTTACTGTAGGTTTCATTAATTTTGTAGAGCTGACGTTGTTTATTTCAGTTGAAACTATTTATAGTTCATACAGATCACAACAACTTCAATCTTGATCAACAGTTTACAGATAGGATTGTATGATAAGCTTATATAGATTGTATCTTAGGCTGCGTTTATATGCTGTAAATTGCAACGTTTGATAAATACTTTTGACCAACATACTTGGCCTGGTATTTATCGATAATTACAAATGATTCCAGTTGTAGAATCGGTTAAATGTACAATGAAATCTGCAGTTGTATTGCATGTGCTTGCTTGGGGTGAAAGTAATGCTTTTTGGTTGAGGGTTAGTTCAAGTATCAAACAGTAGCGTTGCTTTAAACACTTGGTGGTGTTATGGAAGGGAAAAGAAAAGCTTAAAATTGTTGGCTTATAATTCACTTGACTTTTTTTAATGCATACATGAAATTGACATTATCTTTTGTGAAATATTAATTAAAGGCAGCTACAGTTGCAACTCTACAAGCGGCTGAACTACCTGAAGGTGTTCTCTACCAAAACAGAGATGGGCAGGTGGAAACTGTCACCATTCGTGAGAGCTCTACCGGTACTCTCTACGTCTGGCCAGTTTTTATGAGCTGAAGCTCATCCAAAAAATTATTAAATATTAATTACATTTAAGGAATTTTAGATTGTATATAGTTTAACGCGTTCAAATAGTGTTTTTAATTTTTGATGTTTCTACAAACCATGCTAATTTTGTGTACGAAAACGATTAAAAACTACCCTTTTTATCCTTATGATACGCAAAAATTCTAGGTATTTTCTAAGCACTCGACAATAATGATTTTTGATGCTTGTGGGATGACTATTACCTATTAGTCATGAAACACATCTTCATAATCTACATTACAGGATACAAGTTAGAAATTAATTCGAGTCTCATCTAGTGGTGTACTTCACAGTATTAATTATTTTAAAGCATAGTATTATAATTACATAATCGAATCGTAGGACGTTTTATTGTTCACCCTAGTTTGGGGACTTAAAACAGTATGGTATAAATATTACTAACTAACGCTTATTGCAGAATGCCAGTGCTATTGTTTCGTATTCTGGAAAGGTAAAGGTAAAATACGATAATACTATGTCGTACTAACATTCCTGGTCCTGGCATTCGGTCTATGAAAATAATTTTAACCGTGCGCGTGTTTAATTTCGAAAGACAGGTAAAATTTTGTATGATATTCTCCGTCAGGTAATGAAGTGTTTTTCCTGCAAAACAAAAACCTCTCGAGTTTCCTTTGGTTCTTCGTGACACCTGCTCTTGACAGCGAGATACACATTGGAGTGGCATTAGGACCAATATATTATAGGAGTAAATTTAAATCTTTATTTTGGATTTGAACCTAAATGTGATTGTCTATTTGATAAATTATATTTTGTTGCAACCAATACGTATAAAATCCTGTATGCTTTAAACATATACCACTACATAACCATAAATTCCAAATTTATTGCTAATAATTCTAATGATAATGCTAATAATGCTTAGCCTCTTCCAACTAATCAACCCCTAATCTGTAAAACCTTGTACAACTTCCTTTCTCGTACGCTTATTCCTATCTCACTGTATGGCTAATAGTAAAGGGACAGAAGTATACGCTAATCCAAAAAAGGGTATTTGTCAATGTTTCGAACGTTAAGTGATTCAATAATATTTGGTGAAATGGATGTGTAGCATGGACAGTATTGGTGTTTGTGATTTTTATGTTGCTGCATTACTTATTCTGATTCGATTAAATTTTATTTTACAGTATACGCTCGTGCTTTTCGAACATGGGGGCCAAAACCATGCAGTTGCTAGATTCAGAAAGTCCGATCTCTACGGCCGTGGCACAGCTTTGCCTGCACTTGAACGTTTCCGGCGGAATGTGCGTAGACCCAAACCTAAACCCGAAGAAAGTAAGAAGAGTAAGTGGTGGTGCAGCATTCAGTAATTTGTCATTGAATTGAAAGATGAATGGTGAGCCTATCTTAAATATCATGCAGATCGTAAATCCTGTTATAAACATATCAAGAAATGTTCAGAGATCAAATTTAAAATGGTTTGAATAAAAGTTGAAGTTCAGAAAATACTATAGTGCTTTGATTATCTAGAAGTTCATGAAATGGAGAGTGATGCTTGAATAGGTGACACGTTGTCGAATCCAAAATCAATATGACCCCAGACGTGAAAAATTCTGAAAAAATCTGAGCAAGTGGAAAACTTTTCTAAAAGTTCGATTCAATATAGATGATTAACTTTCAATACACATCAACTTGGAAATTGTTAGTTCGAAAAACATAAAATACTATAGCATCATTATATCAGTTGTAGAAGTGTTTCGTGTCCGCAATACATACCAAATATTACCTAGTGGTTTTATTAGTAATGGTGTAAGTTATGACGACATACAGACTTTAGCAAAGTGGAGATCACGCTGGTAGCATTAAATTGAGAGTATGAAAATTGTACTAGGAAAGCGAGACTGAATAGGTAGCGTCTATGATATTGCATAGCTATAGCAGTAAGTGTCATCAAAATTCTTTCAGGAACTTACAAGGAAGAGGGTGTTTTTTTCTCATTTGACGATCATTCTATACTGTAATTTAAGAAGACTTGTATTTTCTCCTTTTTGCTGCACCAGAGCTTAGAAAGCTCTTCTTGTCCACTAGTATTCGGGGTTTTCCATTTACCACATCTTTTATTTTTTTTTTTTTTTTAGTTTTCTTTACTTAAAATAGGGTTTTTACACAGAATTCTTGGTCGCACCATCAGCTTTGAGGCCAGACCTTCGAACTCGCTTACTAATCACTAGGCACATCAGGCCTCCTGTGCCTACCCGTACTTCATTTTCTGACTTTACGATATCAAATCAATTAATTATTAATTTTTAGCTTTTTGGAGAGAGATTCTATTAGCGAGGATGCGAGGAATTATGGTAAAAAATTATCCCCAGTTTAGAGTCGTTGCATATGCAGGGTCAGGTCACAGAGATTGACCATAAAACCGGACTTATAGCATATTGTCTGTGCTTGGGATTCTATGAAAATGAGTTACGAAAGTATGATGAGCCAGAATACAGTCATAATTATGCATAAAATCGCCTACGTTATCTGTTTATGTGAGCGAATGACTGTTGTTCCTTCTTGTTACACTACTAATTACAATTTATAACAAAATATTCAGCATGCTTGTGAAACAATTATGGATCTTCATCTTCCCTAATTGTTATCTTTACCTCATTCATACGATGGACCATAGTATGAATGAGGTTTACTTCTTAATTGTAATATACCATAGTCTTTGGTATATTATTTTATCATTCCTCATTTTCCTATTTCCTTAACTGTCCCTTAATTTCCTCACCCCTCACTTTCGACCCCGAATTCTCCAATTACTATTTCCGCGACCCTTAAGACTCTTCTCAATAATCTATCGTTAACCATCCAGTAAACCAGCATAAACTTTCCCAAAATAAAAGCACATAATTCATGAATGATTCCTGTATTCCATCCGGGTACAAATTCAACTTCGGGTAGGGTGGGGTATTTTGAGTCCATTAAGACGAGTCGAAAATGGGAAATACCCGACCGACCAGTTTTGCCCTCATCACGTAATTTACTCGTTCTTTTTGAGTTGTAGATAGAAAAGGCCGGCCGGAAAAGCATTGCATTGGGTAAAAGATAATAAGACAAAACATCACGTCAACAGAAATAAAGCACTTACCTTTTCTTCCATCTTCCGTATCTTTTCCATCCTTGTTGGCTTTCTATCCTAAAGAAAACAGCTAATGGGCTTCTTTTTCAAATGGCTTTTGATCCCTATTGCTATTACTATTACGACTACACTTACACACACCTCAACCTCATTCAAACCAGTCAAAAAGAGCTAGGGGAGAGTGCTGAAGAAACTAGAGAGAGAGCTTTCTTTATATAATAGTGAAACATGAATGTTTCACAAATACTGTATTGGCCCGTATTGTGACACATCCAAGCAAAAGATGTTCTCCATTATTCCTGTTTTCCAATCAAGCTTTGGCATAATATCATGAAAGTGAGACAATTATGAAGAAGCAGAAGGACTCAAAGATTGAAGTTGATTAGTACTAGGTTGTAGGTTTTTATGAAATGGAGTGAATTTTGTAGCGTTTTATAACTATAAGAAAAAAAGTCTCAAAATCTTATCAAGCTTAAATTTCTATCACATATCTTTCATTTCTGCTGCGTTGAGATACACAATGCACTTACCTACAAATTGTAAAAATTACATTTCTGATGCATAAAATTGGAATCTATCTACTACCTAGTTAAGTTAAAACCGATTAATCTGCCAATAATAATTTTGCATCTATCACTCATACCAAACTCATCATTAGATAACATGGCATTCTTTCTATATAATCATTTTACTTTACGGCATTTATAATGTATTCCCAAACTCGTACTGCTTTTATTATGAGCCCATTAATGACTCAATTCCCAGATGAACTGCAAGAGTGCAAAGTAACACGAATGTATCCTATATAAAGCATCCATCCTCAGAAATAAACTATTTGCCACCGCTACCATAACATAACACTTTATAGATAAGAAAATCTCACCGATGCGGGTAAAAAATGTTCAGATCATCTCCCGGGTTTTCTTCTCTGTAAGGAAGTCAACCCACCACGAGTAGAGAAGTTCATGATGATCCACATCTATCCATCCCCAATCCCCCACTATCACACCGGTATTTCCAGCTAGTCAGTCTTTTACTCCGTTTGGAAGAGGAAGGAAACAAAATGTGCTTCAAGATCTTCTTATCCCATGTGTCACTTCATTTACCAAGCGGTATATAATTATCAGTATAATATAACAATTTCTACACCCATTTCCAACTTCCACCCCGAAAAAGTCTTAATACGAGATTTACCTGTAATTAGTAATTACTAACTGTCATATCATTCGTCCTTACATCTCCCCCAAGTAAAAGGAAACTTCCTTCAAGAACAAGACATACAAAGACTCCAAAAAAGCCCTAAACTACCAGACAAACTTGAGACTTATATAATTAGAAACGGGTATGGGGCATAATCAGAGAAATTCAGAGTGGGGGTACTTTTTTCACCAGGTGTGTACTCAGGATAGCATATACTAATACTACCACCTCCCATGATAAAAAGGTATTGTGCCCTCTGCCTCGTTAGTTACACTGTTCACTATGCGTGTCTTCCTAAATCCACACAAAAAACACCATTGATCTCTGGGTCAGTTGAAGTAGTTGTTTAGTACATAGTAGAAGCATAAATAGTATTTTGAGTTCGAATACAAACTAAAAAAGCATTACATAATATATGCACTCGTGTACCTAGCTTTTAGATCAGTCGAGCTCAGTCAGTGCTCCTAGGTAGATTGTAAAAGTAGTGGATGGAAGGTTCTATCATTGATTGGAAACCTTTTTGCATGATAATCTTTTAAAACTAAAAACGTTCCAAAGTCTTATATAAAAAGTGGCTTCATGTGTGTGTGTGTGCGTTTACATGTGACTTTTTGTGACTCGTGTTAAGGTTAAAATTATTGTTAAATGTCTCTGGTTTTGTATTATATTGTTATATAATGCCCCACAAGCCAGAAGTATTATTATATTTTGTGTAGTAGTAACTTAGTGTCTGTGTAACACCAACACGAACAGGTACAAATTACAGAGGATTGTTCCTCCTGTGACTAATGGACACCTTTGTGCATTTACAAGAGTCTCTAAAAAGCCTCTAATTAGCATTTTCTAACTTGCACATTTTACATGTTCACATGGAAAAGTCCGTGGTGATGATAATGCATAATATGAGCTTTTACCTGATTATTGTGAGTGTCTACTACTACTTTTGCAGACTGACGTGCTCCTAAAAACATTCATGGAAATATATAATAATATAGAGTGCATGTTTCAAGAAATCTTATTTTATTGTATTATACTGTCTCAATTTTTGACACCACTGCCAGAATCTCTACCTCTTAAAATTATGATAATAAAAGAAATCTATATTGATTAAGACTTAAGACTTTTTTCGGCGCAGTGCAATTTATTTATCTCATCATACGCTGACAAACTCTAATTGATTTTAATTAGACATTCACAATTTCATCTATTGCATAACAATACTGAAAGTGCATATAAGTTTGTGTTTAAAAACCGACATTCAGATGATAGTTGAACTTACTTTATCGTTGAATTAAAATTAAAGTCAAAAGTCATATTATGTGACTAAGTAGGCTAAATAGATTTTTCAAAGTCAAATCTTCTGTGATAAAAATAATTTCTCTACTATAAACGAGTCACAAGGGAAATTATTTCATATCAAGATTTTCAAGATGTGTGTGTGTATAACAGTCAGTGGATGCGTATAATAGTATGGAAATAGGATCCATGATCTCTTTCACTTTTCCAAAGATAAAATGCCATTTAATTCATTTCATAGTAATGTCATGATATCATATTATTATTATCATGAATAATCAGATTCAACATTTGTTCATGCAAAATTTGACATTTGTCAGTCATTAAACGGCGTAATTGAATCATTTATATGACTTCTGTGCATTCTTTATTACATGACAGTGTAATTCGTAATATAAAACCTACTATAGAAAAATGGCATCTGGTTTTTGTGAAGTTGAACACGATGATGATGATGTGACATCACAATTCACAATATAATATACAATTTAACAATAACACTTTGTAAATGATACGATGATCATTTTATTACCCCAACAGAATACTTGATAGCCATAGCGCGTGGACTTTCTACTCATATTAATCTTTTCTCAACTAAAGGTTCAAATTGCTACAAAAAATCAATCCTCGCGATTAATCTTACTGCATAATAAAATCATAAGAAAAATGCTTACACCCAACTTGTAAGCATTTAAACGATTGTTTTAAATTTAAAATGATAATTTTGATCCCAGAGTCAAAATGATGTTTCACGTAGTGCATAGGTGATAGTGTTAGACTTGGTATAATTATTTCCTCGTGAGTGTGAAATTCATAAGAATAATAAACTTTTAGACACAAGTGATTTCAAAGGATGATAATAAGCAAAATGGAAATTATATTCGGAAAGAGTCCACATCATGCAATCCACCACGAACACGACGAAGGGTCAATCTCATCTTATTCATATTACTATTATGGATACCCAAGGAATTAAGGATTACAAAAGATCAAGAATCGTAAAGGTGAGGCATTTATGAGAATTACATAACATACCAATAAGTATTTACCTTCTAAGCTGTTTACATATTCATTCATGCTGTCAAAATAAATCCTATCCGAGAATGCATCAAAAATGCATATGCATAACGAACATTTAAGCTAAAGCTCTACGTACTTGGTCTTTGGTTTTGAACTCGAAACACTTTTGGTCTTCTGGCTTTTCATTTCAAAACTTTTTTAACCCTTCTGGGCACTCTACTACTACTACTACCTCGTGGACTGCGCATTGTATGTCTACAAAGATAAGACACACTGTGCACAATATTTTTATTACCTTTATGCATTATGATTATTATTATTTTTCACTTTTCCTATCATCTACAAATCTATAAATGTTCCATTGTACTTCATAGCAAGAGCATGTGTGTGTGTGCTTGCATTGCATGGTAGTTCGTGGTGGACTGGTTGGTTCTAAGGAAGAATTATTTCTCTACGTGTAATTTTCACCATATATGTCCCTAAGCTTACATCGAACAATTATTACATTACAAAAGCGAGTACATAATAATAATAAATGCCCGTATTATAAAGCAACACTACAATTACAAAAGGATACATAGAAACAGCATCCAGAGAGGTGTAACATGTTACCAAGACAAGTGAACTAAAGGGTTATCTTAAAATTGAATCGAATATCCTGGGCTGTGGGAGTACCATGCGAGTCAAGGTAAAGGCGATGTTATGAAATAATGGGAAAGTCAAGGTTTCAGGTTCAGCAGGGTCTCTCCTTTCCAGGTTTTATAATGTAGTTGAAGTGGAAAAACGCTAATGTCTTGGTCTCGTACTAATCAGAAATTTCTTTAAGAGTTTTTTTTTACGAAATGCTTTCATTTTAAAATTCTTACAAGAAATTAGCATTGCCCATCTGAACACAAGTGAAATATGCCTCAACATATTTGGTGAAGATTTAATATCAAAAAAACTCTTAGCTAAAAGCTATTTACATAGTCGTAAAGATAGAGAAACCGTTTCTAATGTAGGTAATTGCTGTTTAAAAAAAAGTACATTTCTATATAGGTTTGCATGTTTTGTAGCATCTCTGAAGAATTTTTACGAGAATGTTGAGTAAATGTCTGAAAGTGCGTCTGGACGTTTTTGCAAGTCTGTCAATGTCACTAAAATCTCTTGCAAATTTATGCAGTAAACACTAGCAAGTGTTTTACGATTAAGATCTTACAGCTTGGTCGTATAATAAGAAGTTTTGAGCTTGACAGGGATTTTTTCCATGTATTTTAAAAATATATAAAACTTTACATGTAGCAAGTACAAGTTTTGGCTATAATGTAAATTTTAGTATACTTCAAATATTATAAAAGGGAACAGCACAGCACAAGGATGCATTTGAATATCTAGTTTTTATTTTTTGTTCATCTTTAACTCCCGAAATAGCTGAGTTCCCTTCTTGTTTTGTTGAGTTTGCTGTCGAGTTGTCACCCTCAATGAGTAGCATACGCGTTCATCTTCTGAAATAAACTTAAAATTAGAGAATCGGAAATTACTAATTTTTAATAAGAAAATGCATGCACCTACCCCACTACTATTTGAATGGTAAAACAGAAAAGCATTATTTTGATGATTTATTTAAAAAAAGAGTTCAAAATTTTCTAAAAATTTCAGAAAATTAGTTGGACTTCACATGGCTTGAAATGTTAGTTCCGTTTTTATACGATCGGCTAAAACGTAAACTTCTACTGTATATACAGAGTTTAGATAATACCAAGGAAGCATGTAAAGGTGGATTATTACTAGAAAACCCTTACAGTACTGATTTAGTATTCATATCACAGAAGACAAAGGTATTGTAAATGTTATAAAAAACCAAAGTGTCATGCTGGGAGTTATGTCGACAGGACGTAGGAAACCTGACTGATGTGTCACACAATCAATAGACATATAAAAATGCCCTTAAGGTTCTCAATTTCATTTGGATAGATTCACATTTTAAGCCTCTAAGACCAAGGGCTCCCTACCTCCTTTTCCTATCCGATTCACAATTTTCAGTCATACGGGTTTTTATATATTCTCCTTCGGAGTTCCTTATATTTGTTTTCGATGCCATGTGTTCTGAAGCTACATCAGCCGTAGTAAGATTAAGTAGTATTAGATACTTGGTGCTTTATTTCATTTCATAATAAAAAAAATAAAATCATATACAAGTACGATGAGCTAGAATGGAATACATGATTGATTGATTTGTTTCCCCGATGACACGAAATCCGTTTGTTCTTCACAAAACATGGTAATAATAATGACATAGGAAAATGTCAGTGTCACCAACTAGAAATATGCATCTGTGAGACTTCATATGCAACATTTACCAATAGACAAATACACTACTGCATACTATTAAGATTTCTTCGTTCATCAGTTCCTTACTGTTTTTTTTTGTCTCAGATGAGAAATAAAGAGAACAAGGGTTGTGATTGTGTATGATTCAATCGAGATGTGTTACATTACACTACATGCATGATACTTTTTATTTCTTGAATACCCATTAGACTTTATACAAACGGATTTTTCTATAATAATATTCCCAAGAGTTGTTAATTGTCTAGTGGTTTTCCAGGCATTTGACTAATGCATCAAGCTTAAAACCAAGAGATAATATGAGAAAAACAGACACAAGAGTTTTTCTTTTCAGCAGCTCTAAAAGTACAATTTACATATCTGACCGAGAATGCAATTATGCATTTATCACAAGCTCTCTTTCTCGTTTTTGTTTATATTTTAGAAATACTTTAAGTTACATTAAGAGCTTATAGCTGTTGACATCATGAGTCAAAGTGTGAATGCATTTTCTTGTCGTGAGTTATGGTCGAATTAAAAGTAAAAGTTTTGTAATCTTTTTTTGATAAAGGCGAATTAAGTTTTTAAAAGTTTTGAGATTTCTTTGGTGAGCCAAAATAAATAAAAGTATAAGGAAAGCCTTCAAAATGTTTTATGGCTGAGTCAGTTTGTCTAAATCAACAAGAAAATGCATTCTGATTTTATTCCTTTTCTTACCATAGTCTTTACTCTCTCAACATTCAAGAAACCCTGAATAACAAGGGTGGGGTGAATTGAAATTTTTTAAAGAAATTAATCTTTTCATAAAAATATATCCTTTTTTATAGGCAACTCTATTAATTATTTAGAAAAAATGCTCTTTTAAAGTTAAGGGTCTAATTTCTAAAATCATGTGAACCATTTCCAAAACAAAGTTTTGAATTCCAATGTATGTAGTCACAAATTCCCAATCCAACAATCTATTCTCTTACTACAATGTGAGAAAAGCTAATTATTCCTGCTGTACAAACAATCCTTTGAATTTAATAGACTTCTTCAATTGTTTAATGATTAAATTTAGCATTGCAGGAATCACGCATTTAATTGTAAGAATTTGCCCAATAAATTACTAAAGAACTGGAAAAAGATACTTTTGTTGTTTAGAAGATCATAATGAAGCTTTGTAAAACTTTCTAATGCATTCTGTACTTGTACTTCTATTTGCTATTATATTTATTATTGTACTTCTATTTTTATCACATATACACTTTACACACTATATTATAGCCGTAACTGCATTTACCTTATACTTCTGCAATACAACAACTACCGAACTACCAAGCCACACCATGATGAAGAAGACTTTCAATACAACAAGATCACATGTGTGGAAAGACATCAGAGGACTTTGGAACGGAAGGAAAGAATATTCATTAAAAAGAGTAACTACAACTCTTTTGCTGGAGAATCCTTTTAATCCTAAAATCCAGTATATAGTTTAGCTGAGTTCATTCCTATGGCTATGAAATGGCAGTGGCACCCAACAGCAGAAGCAGATGACTTTGAACTCTAAATGAACTGGCAAATGTTTCGATTTCTTATATCTCATTATCTTATATATTATTCTCTATCTTGTATTAGTGCACCCACGACTCCATACCACAACTAAGGAAAGGGTTTTAAACTCGCATTTTATTTTTGGATCTTTTACAAACTCTCTTCTTCCTTCTTATATTCAACAAGACTGAAACACTAGATACTAACTAACTGTACGACTACAACTTCATTACTTTCTTTGGCTCAAATTGAAACTCACTTGTAAGCAATATTTACTTTTCATGAGATGACAAGGATCCTATTTTATATATCCTAATGATGTATGTATGTATATATATTAGTAATATGCCTTGATGTGGAAATAAACCTTTTACAACTCTGTATATGCAAACCTGAATAAATATATATGTTACTCACTAATCATCCAGTAGTGCTCATCCCCCTGAAGGTTTTCATTACTCATAGGTATTTTGAATTTTTAAAATTAGAAGCAATAAAGTAATGTAAGCATTCTACTTATTAAAATATTTTTAGATACAAGAGGATACAACACCTTTAAAACGTACGCAAAAAAATTGAAACTGTAACGTTAAGCAATATTTCAGGAAAAGTTTACGCACTTTGATTTTAATTTCACGGATAAGAATAAACAATTATTTTACTATATTTAGAATTCTTTCTTTGATTTATGAAATATTAAATAAAACAGAAAACTCGGATATGTTTCAGTATTTATTTTGCTCCCAAAATTTCCTACAACATAAAATTCTATACAAAACCTTCAAACTTTCAAAACGCAGCCATTGCAGCTACTAGTTGCCTCAAAATAGTACCAGTTTTGTATTTCGAATTCAAACTCACTTGATTTTTAATCCCAATTGTTGTACTAACCAAAATGAAAATGTCGTTTGCAAGATTTTAAAAACAAGCAAGAGTGTTTGTTAGCAAATCCAACTCCCTTTTTATGACTTACATGACTCATAAAAAATACCAATTTTAATTTTAACCCTTTTTGTTCTTTTACCGTTTTGTGTCTTCAACTAGTTACAAAAATAAATCTCGTAGCAGCGGAGTCGGTCTTTTAATTCTTTTGTCAACAAAAGAGTAGCAAAAGCAAATATATATTTGGTAGTAGTTGCATATTTAGACTTTTACTTTTCTTAGTATACAAGTTAACCAGAAGTAAAATCTGGTAGGGCTGCAGGGTGTGAGATGAAAGTTGAAACGAGATTACATTTTTCTACATGTTTATTATATACACAGAAAGTATAAAAGTATAAACTTCTGTACAGTTTCTCTGCTTTTTGTTTTACAACTGACATCACATCATATTTATTTGCTAATACTCACTGCAAATAAGGCTCTGTTTCTTGTGTTCATCTTTTTAAGACTTTTTAAGATTACTTTGGAATGATCCGAAAAGTCAAGTCTGGCTTGATTCTTTGCTTATCTTATAAGCTAAGCATATTTTTCTCATTTCATCCTTTTCTTTCCCTCTATTTCACACTATTAAGTACTTTGCATATAACAGCAACATATGAATTTAATTAGTCATCTCTGAATTTCCCAAGAATTATTTTATTATTCAAATTCTTACACAACCCTTGCAAAGAATTCTCTTCATAAATCCACTATAGTTAATAAACACATGCTTCTTTTGAACACAAACTTAGACGTTTGCTCCGTATATAAAAAATTTCAAGTTCAAAACACTGAATGATAATAATAATAAGCTTAAAAAAGTATAACATAAGCCTGTTTGTGCACATGGCACAACACATGCAAAGTTGATTCAGTTTCTATAATATAATTCTCCAAAACATAAAAAAACAAGCATTGAAAAAGTGATCTAGATTCTGAAATAACTTGAACCCTCAAAGAAAGACCAGGTGCAATTCGTTAGCTTGTGTAGGAGTAAATATAAAATGCTTTGTTTTTACCTTTGTGCTTTTATTACAGCAGTTGCGATTCAGAATTATAAAAACATTTTAAGGGTGCTGAATTAGATAGTGTAAAAAGTGAATGCAACATAGGTAATATTTTGTTACAGAGTTGGTTTACAGTGTAGATAATACGTTACATTATTTGATATGATATGATACGACAGCTAAATGCCATTGCCATACAACTACTATACGGTACTACGACTTTTCTAACTATTTTAAGGAAGTGCAATTTAATGTGTTGTCTATATTCCTTGATATCCTGTCACGAAGGCAATCATTTTGATAATAACATGACTATTGACAATGAAATGATGGAAAGTCTGTGTTTTCTGTTGTGCCCTCTTAAAAGAGTATTGATAATAATAATAAAAAGTTGGC
>JAQGAA010000868.1:0-18671 GCA_034696425.1 Isotoma viridis | reverse complement strand
CCTAAATCCAAATCTGAAATCAGATTTCAAAAAAGTTGATCCGTTCGAAAGTTAGAGGACCAACGGACGGACAGACGGACAGACGCGAGCAATCCTATAAATGGGTTTCACCCATAATAATCATCTAAAAACAAAAGTAACGATGTTCGAAGCATATTTCATATAAAAAATAAACCATATGAAATTTTACACTTAAGAGCCTTTAGAAAGGTGTTTGTCAGATAGCGTAGGTACTATTTTCTTAAGAAAGTGGCCGTTGGGATTTTATACCCTTCTTAAATTTCTAATGTGTACCCTTAATGCCTAAATAATGACTTTTCTAAGAGTGTGGCTTTTCCTGGTATATGGGTTGGGTTTGATGTGTAGTGTTTTTTTAAAGTTAAACTAACCGAAAACAGACATTTCCCCATTCTTATGAAAGAGCTGTTGAAGTAAAATTCCGTCTTTCAACATCACACTTTATATTAGCTTATTTTCAGAAAGAGAAATAGAAGATTAAAATTTAACAAGATCTTTACTCAATAGTATGGAATTGATTTTACAAAGTAGAAATTTTCACGCTCATTAGATACAAAATGTATTTTAGTGTAAAAAAAAACTCATAAAAATATGAGACGAGCAATATTCTATTGTACATTAACAGATTTCATTTCATCTCATGCTGATCCTGAAATAGAAATATGCAAAAATAAAACATAAATTTATGTGCGTTACTCAAGGGGATCCAAATTTATTGACTGGCAATTGAGCTATTTTAGTATCGTTTTTGCTTTAATGGTCTTAAGTTAAGAACTTGCCAATCGTAAAAATTATTTCATGCAAATATATGATATGCTTGAAACTATATATTGTAATTTTATGACGTTTATTAAACCATCAAACCTTAAAAAATACATTAATATAAGCCCTGCAACTCATCACACTGACTGAAGCGAGTGAATAATCTTTCACAAAAACCGGTGATAAGAAAAAACTAACTATGATTATGATTAGTAATCAAGTAAGCAAAATCATACTTCGATCTAAAAGATGCACATTAATATTACATAGATTTCAAAACTTAATTTCGAAAGTTAAAGTCTGAGCATCACTTCCTTTTGAAAATTTTACGCTTTTACAGCACATGAAATAATTTAAATTATAAAACTCAACAAAAAGATCATGAATTCCGACATTTTGCTTCCAGGAGTGGACCGTTGGTATATTTAAAAACAAAAATCAGTACTACCTACACATAAAATTACATTGTATAAGTCTTTAAGTGCTCGTTAAATGTTTTGGTAGACATAGTGAAACATACAATGTTACTCCGATCAGGAACCTCCCATCTATTAGTTAGTTTCTTTTATACGTAAATAATAATATGAAACATTACAAATCCACATCTCTCCGTAGCAAATAAGAAAAGGTATAAAAGTTTTGGTAATAGTATTTTTAGTTGCATACACGAGATACAAAGTAAAAAAAATCAGCTCCATGGTTACTACTAGGAAAGACGAGTTTGAATACGAAACAGGTGTACAAGAACTATTTAGTCGTACTAGTTGTTGTACTCATATAGGATAAATATTCCATACAGATTTCCATCTGCACATTCATCTCAAAATACCAGCAATACCATAATATTACCAAGAACGTAGAAAGCATTCGGTTTAAAATATCCTGTGGAGCAATGGAATAAGAAGCCTTTGTTGAGAAAGGTTTTTGAAGCAGAAGAAAAAGCTTTTGTGACGAATTTGTGTCTAATACAATTCCAGCCCTTCCCACCCTACCACACTCTTCATGCGTGGAAAATATTATATACAAACTGAACCTTTAGGTTCAGCTGAGGATTCTGATGAAAAGCCCTTCGACCATGAGTTTAGAAAAGTTTGATTTTTAACGGTCATATTTTTCTGTACAAGGAAGGGTGTTATTTTATTCTTTTACTGAGTAAATCTCAACTTATGTGTGTTCCCAAAACTAAAGAGGATTCTCTTTTTAAGAATAATATCACATCTTTGCCTCTATTGCTAAGAAATATAGATTAAGTAATAGAAAATCTGTTCTATTTGCTCAATTACAGGTCTTTCCTTTGATATAAGATCCCACAGTACGCGTAAACACTAAAGTACAATAAAAATTGCAACAAAAATGATATTTTTGATTTAACATATTTTTTTCACTATTGGTTAAAATATTCATGATTTCTCAACAAGGATTTTCTGATTAATTTCCACAAAACACTCATTTATTTAACCCATCCATGACCTATGTAACGCAACGTATATTATAAATATGTCAGCATCTTCTGCATGAAGTCAAATGAAGAAAAAAAAATTATCCCAAAAAATAGGACTGCCAATGTAATAAGAATTAACAAGTGAAGGTATTGTAACATTTTACGACACACAAAAGTTGGCAATCTCTTAAGAGATTTGTTTAATAGTGGAGTCCTCAATCCTCCTAAATATTATTATTATTATTATTATTGACAAAAAGTAGCTTTTGCTTTTTTGCAGGTGAATATTCAATTTAACTTGATTGAAGTTGAAGCAAGCAAAGCAAAGTCGAGTCGTGTTTCACAGAATCTTTGAAATGGGTCATCTTTAGCAAGAAACTTTCGCTAAATGAGCGACAATAAGCCAATTTAATAGAGTTTGTGTATTTTTTATACAGAGTGTAGCATTAGCTCCTAGGCACAAAACTTTTAATACAATAATATTTTACTTGTTGCAAGTTTTTTGGTAAGTTTACTACAACTCTACTAGTTACATACAGTCAATAGAAGTTTGAATAATAGGAGAATCAAACAGGTGGTTTTTTAATAAAAGATTGACAACTCACTACAATCTTGATACGTGCAAGTGAATAAAGAAAAGAATCCCACAACATGCAAACATGCACTATTGTGGTTTTTACATAAAAATTCTATCCCTATCAATCCAAGATGACAAATTTTTATTTAATAATAATATAAAAAAGAATCTCACTTTAATGAATGTATATTATGGTATGCTTTAATCAACACTGAATTTATCCACGTCAACATGTCCAAAGACGGATCCATTTCAAACCACAACGTGAATAAATTTTAAGCCTTAATGTTAAAAAATCTCATATAATCAAATGAGATTTATCAACGCAATGAAATTTCTTCAAGTATGAAAAAACCATGAATTTCAAAACGTTCATTAATTCACCCAACCTAATGAAACTTTATTGGATTGTAAGTAGTTTTACTTTTAAAAGAAAAATCTTCAAAATGCCTACGCAGATTGTATCTCAAATCTCAAGCACTTAAAAGAGATTTTATGTATATCATGTTTTAATACTAGTGTGCCTTTTTTACTACATAATGAACAAAATCTTGTGGTACTAAAATATATGTACAATCTTATACATCATATGTTCTTTACCTTTACCAGTAATTCCTTTTCATTCACTTCCACTTCCACGTATTTAAACACAAATCCTACATGAACATTCGTCAAGGAACATAATAAATGATGTATTCGTACAATTTATTACTTTTATGTGAGAATCAGGTCGTAGGTTTCTCACATCCATGGTAAGTAACCGCGTAGAGGCTTTGGTAAAATAATAGCAAAAGAAAACTGATTTGTGTCAATATCACCTTTTGTTGGATGCTGACTAATTTTGAATTAATTTTTTATATAAATCAATCTCCTTCAACTCTTGTCATAGTTTTTTTGTACCCAACGCAATTAAATTTTCCCTAACATGTAAAACCACGAATGTTGCTTATAGTAGATCTACAACAAAAGAAAACATCTATATCTTGCAAAACAAAATCCTATTTTTAGAAAATTACAGAAGGGTTTTATCTCAATTTTAGGTAATCATATCATAAGAGTAGTTTAGACTTTCGGTAAACTCAATCAACTGAAACTAATAAATAATTTGATTAAAATATTCTTAATCATTTTCTTGGTAAATTATTATCAAGTGTCAGTCGGTGTGTTTGTCTGGAACATGTAGTAGTATGAATCAAGAGTGAGGGACAGGTCTATAAACTTCATTATTTAAATTTGCATTTTTCCGAGGACAATCTTTCATTAGTAGAGTTTGCAATAGACTTACCTCGCCATCATCGCCTTCAAGTCTATTGTTAAGGAGTAATTTCATCTAACTTTGCATCTACCTATTAATATGTTAATAATATTACAACACTCAAGGCCAATCTGCTCTGACGTTTTTTGCATGACTTAACTGAAAAGGTCATATCTATTTACAACGGAATACATATTGGGTAGGAAATTCATCTGGACTAAATCAATTTACTAAAGTTATTATTATTTATATATAATTATATCGTTTCTTGCTCCAGCCTACATAAAGAGACACCATGGTATTTTCATACACTTGCTGTTTAGCAAATTTTATTTGATTTTGTATTCACTATAGTTGGCACTTTTAAGCGATAATTTGGATTTACACAAGACAATGTTATTGTGTGATCCATGACAGGCATGAGGCTTGACATTTTTAATTTGAGTTAATGACGCAGGAGTTGAAAGTATGAAATAATAGTAAGTAGAGTATTAAATTCAACAAAGGAACAAGGATTATAGTTATATAATGAATTTCCATCTCACATGGAGAAGTGTTCATGGTCATCCTAAATTTTATGTACCTGAAATTCAGGTCTGGAATTTTTAGCTCCAGAATGGACTTGTTATGTAGGTTTTACAAAATTGGATTTTTCTAAATTAAATGAGCGTGTTCGGTTAATGCTCAAAGTGTATATGTTATTGGACTTTTTAATTTGCTTATGTAAAGCATGACTTATTTTTGCTATTTCACTGAAGATGTTTGTTGTTTGAAACAATAGTTTAGTTTGTTTTTTAAAAGTAAGCAGCAAGGGTGTCTTGTTTATGTTAGATTGCATCGGTTGGAATGAAAGTTGAAAGGGGTCACGAATTTTATCAGTTATTAGTTTGACAACTTTTTCTCTTTAATTTATTTACTTTAGCAATTTTTACGAGGATGTCCTTTGCATATTTATTTGCATATCGCATCTGATAAATTTGTTTGCAAATAAAAAGTAGCTATAAATAGTTAAACCAAGTATGGCCTGATTAGTACAGTTTATTTATATTCAACACAAATGTATACTTAAAATTCCGGCATTCCCTTAAACTCTTCTATAATTTTATCTCTCTGAGTTCACAGATCTCTCAGTTTGAAATTTAACTTTTAGCTATGATTTTCTAGGATAAAAATGAACATAAATTTATTTTTGTATAATCACATTCCTTATAAAATTTTTATATAGATTTAATGCAAATTGGAATCATTTACGTCACCAAAGATTAACCCTTGACTTTATTTTTTCACAATTACTAATGTGGTTTTTAGATCATATGGTACAACCGTTCTAAATTTAAAGGATTGAGGTACTAAGAAAACTATACAAAGAAGTATCTAAAGATTTTTACTTAATATTACAAAAGCTACAAGTGAATTTATTTTGTCTAAAGAAACCACAAAGTTAGTTTGGTTTGGTTTAGCACAAATTACACAAAACTAGAAGCCATTCCAATTTCATAAAACGTAACTTTTCCTAGCACCGTTTTAAATTGACCAAACTTTCAATTATTAATTCGACCTATGTCATTCAGGTCATTTACAGTTTTTATTTCCTTTAAAGCTAGAGTAAATGCACGATATGAACATTTTACTCATAATTATCCCTCATAATGTTTTAGTGCATCTGCCTCAATATACACTCTCTTTCATAGAAATTTGGCTCTCTAAAATGTTTCCTTTTACAGAAATGCACCAGCGAATTAGCGAATAACACACAAAATGTTCAGCACTCCGGAATCAATCAATAAAACCATCCTATCTTATATTTTTATTTTATTCATTTTTTATTCAGCTGAACTTGAAATAAAAATCATAAATACATTTCGTCTTTCAACCAACTGACTATCATCTCGTTTCAGAAATGTGAGCAGACTAAAAAAACAAACAAAGTCAATACATGCACCTTCATTCATTCAATACCTGAATGAGCAGACGTTGCTTCTGCAATCCATAAATAAGTTTTGATTCAAGAGTAAGTTTTCTTTTCGCATCATCTTTACTTTGATTTAGGTCAGTGACATAGATTCACTATTCAATAAATTGAACTCTTATTATTCCGTAGTCATGGCCAATCAAGCTGTGATGAGTACCACATGCTGCATCTATCACATATACTTGCGTAGGAAAGAATGGGTCTTTTTGCCTCTTGCCAAAATCTCAGTCACTGGTTTAAGGATCTAGTTAGTCAGAGTAGTTGTTCCCAACTCTTCTCATATTATCTTTCTAATAAAACTTCCTTAACAACTAACCTGACAAGAATTTATAACTCAAGATAAACATTGTCTTGGATACAGAAGTTCTCTACAGAAAGTTTTTTTCAATCATACCTGTAATGTAATAATGATTATCTAGTACAAGTAGCCAGTTTTGAATGTACTACAAGTAATGAAATTCCCTTTTATGTTCAAGTGAAGTTAAAAGTAAAATTTATTTCGGTTGTGGGTTACAGGCAAGTTATTTCACTCTCCTTTTTTCAGTTTCTGGGATTTAAAATCATTTTTTAAACTAAAATGAGTCACGTTGGTGCATTTAAAAAAAGTTGAAATCAACCATAACAAATGATTTTTTTGTTTTTTGTTTATATTAAGAGTGTTTCTATTCTCAGTATTAACAAGCGACTCAAATATCTGTCTGGGTTAACACATTAATAAAACTATCAAATCAAATCTAAAATATGTCAAGACTAAAGTAAAAAAGTGTGGTGTATGTTTAATCATTCCAGTTCTGCTGTTTAAACGGGGATAAGGGTTAGACATTAAAAATGTAATAGCTGTCTGGACCAAACCTATATGTAATTTTGAATATCTTTTCCGATGTGTATCTTTTGCAAATATATGCTGAGTTGTCATTTCTGAATTTTATGCATTAATACAAACGGCTTGTTAGCTAATGAGTAAAACATTTAATTACATGAGATCGGAATAATTTTTAATGCACAAATGCATGTGACAAAACGTAAATCTTATTTTTCAGTTGATTACAAGAGAATTAAGACTCAGGAACTCAATATTACAATTCGAGTTTGGAGTTTTGGAGTTTTGTCTCCTTTTCGTTAGAATAAACCTATTTTCTTAAAGAATTTAGATTGTATTATTTTTGATATGCTTAAGGACGTTTATTATCCCTTTAAAGAAAAGGAAGGCAAAAAATATTGTAATAATGTTTCTTTCAAGCCACAATTTCCAAGTCCGCTGACATGACATCTACTACACCTCCTACATTCTCCATAGAAAGATTTAAGAGGTTATTAATTTTGAATAGGAGGTCATTTACTTTGATTTGACTACCTGTCATGTTGTCATTCATGAATTTTTAGACACACCCTAAAGTCAGTTGGTGATAAATCCTCTTCAATCTGGAACAATGATTTATTTGTATAGTACAAGTTGCAAATCTAATCTGTAGGTACAATTCGGTACATTCATAAAATTATTTTATTATCTATCTAGGGACTCTACAATAAATATGACATGTATGAATGATAAGCAATATAAAGTAAGGCTTCATTATGAAATAACTAGATGAAAACAAAATACGTCTAATTCAATTTGTGTTTAAACGAAAAGGTCGTATTTATAAATGCGGAAAGAGCGTTAACGAAATCTTTTTGATAGTTTTACAAAAAGAGTCAACTTGCCTTTTCGAGCTTGAAGTCCCATTTTCCACTTCGTTTGAAATTCCATCTGAATTTATATAGGTAAATGGTAAATCAATTCCAAATTACACTTTCAATTCAATATAGAAAAATTAAAAATTGAGGCCCGTTTATTTATTCAATTAAGTGCCATGAATTAGTCATCAGGACAGAGGACGGGCTTATGAACTATAGTTTGAAGACATTAGACAAAAGGTCACAAAGAATTAAAGAATAATTGTTTGTAGAATAGAAAACTTTGAGAATTTAAATTTATCACAACTTATAAAAAGCAAACAGCAGGTCAGTGAGATCTCACGATGAATTTTAAGAAATACAAATGAAAGCGTACTAAAAGAATAGATTTCAATTAGAGAAATCTAAGAATCAGTACACGGTGCATTTCGCACATCAAGTTAAACTCTCAGCAGTCTAACTTTTTCTTGTGCCAAACAGGCGTTTTTGCTATCACCTGTATTTTATTCAAATACAAAATAAAACAATTAATTTCGAAAACTAAGTAAGTCTCTAAAGTAAAGTTTCAAAAAATCTACTGTAATAATTTGTTAAGAAATTTTCGTAGATAAAAATCAAAACACTAGAAAACTTATAGGAAGTGGAAACTAATGTCAATGTATAAAGGTAAAAGTAAGATTTAGAGTTAGTTTGTGAGAGAAGTAACATGAACCTTATGAGATGTTCTCTTCACGTATTTTAGAAACTTGACACGTAGAATACTGGGAATAAGTATACGAATATACCACTGCTGTACATTTCTCACAAGAATTTCAATATGAAAAATACTAATTCAAATTTAGCATTTTAATTTTCACATAACTATATATCTACTCAAAATGTTTATGAAATGCCAAACCAAAATATTTATAAAAAGTTAAACCGCAATATATGTAACATTCCTCAAATAAAAATTCCAAGTAAAGTTAATTCTAAGAATCCGTGATTTTTTTATAATGCCAATTTTGTTCCTTCCCATTTATTAAAACGTTCTCTACTCTCTTGACATATTTTCCAGAGTTTTTTTAAAAATTATTCAAGATCTCGTTTCCTATTGTTCTACCTATCAAAATTAATTGTTTTCCTGTACAATATATCAGTTTGGTAAATATTTTAAAGAATTTTCACAAAAGGAAGACACATCATAGGTCTGAATCTTTTGCACGAAATGTTTGACAATCTGTTTTAAATCAGCCAAAAAACGCAAGGTCAATAGTAATTACACAAATAATTGTCTGAACATTTTTAATCACGCACTATTTCCCTATTTACTTTTTCCCTACCTAACCCTTCCTTCCCTCATTTAACTCTCATTTAGTCTTTTTAAACACAGAGTATTTTTCCATTCAACTTCATTTCACAATGAAAACGAAGACATTTTGATAGTTTTTATTCTATTATTAAATAAAACCAACCTTCCAAAATACTTTTCTTTCTTTTATCAATCTTAATATTTCTTTTCTGCTACCACTACATGTTACCAAATTAATAAAGCTTTTTACAATATATGTATCTAAACATTTGTTTTAAATAGATGACTAATAATGATATAGAATTAAGCGTGTTGTTCTATGAAACAAGAACTCTTGGCAATGTGCACACTACTCCGGGTATGATAACATGATAAGCACGTTATATTGTTTATCATAATCATACATCACATTCTGAATCCCTCAAAAGTGCACAAATAACTCATGCATGTTACATATTAGAAGTACAAGCACGATGTTTATGTAGGATCTATGTTTTGAATTAAAATACTTCTTCCGTGTCAAATGACACAACTGATGCAATGATATAAATTGTGACGAATAACTCGATTAAAAAATACGAAAAGGATGACAGCAATATTATATTATGTTATTAAAAAACTTCTAAAAAGATAGTAAATAGCCAGTTTGACAAAATACTGTGCCAAAAAATAATTAGACTGCGAGTAATGATGTTGAAGTTATGTACAACAACAATCACATAAAGTTGCGTGAATTTAATTTTCAATGAGATCTTTATATATGCACGCAATTTGCCTTGACATAGCTTGCCCTTTCGTGAGGGGGTCTCAGTCCTCAGAATATATTTTTTGTTATTAAATAGTAAATGTTTTTTAAAAGTAATTTCACAGAGTGAGCTTGATTATGTTGAACTACATGACGTGTGGAGTATTATACGTTGTAAATAAGATAAAGTACAATATTTTACACGAATAAGATCAGATTGCTACACAAATTGTCGACGTACGGTTTATTATTGTTGTACAAAGGAAAAAAATTTAATTTTGTTGTAAGACAAAAAAAAGCAAAAATATAATGATAAAAGTTTTAAATGTTTCAAATTTATTCCTTGACAGTTTTTTTTTCCAAAACTTAATAGATATACAATTTTCTCCTTAATTGACTTGATGAATTGACAATTTTTATTTGAGGTTTTAGGTTGATTCTTTACGGGAAATAAGTATAAGTTTTTTAGATGCTTTTGTACACTTTAATCCTAATTACGAAAGTAGTTAAATTCATTATTTAAAATTAATTTCGTATTTAAGTTTGTTTTTGTTGACAACCATAAAAAATAAGGATTGATGCAAGTAAAATGTGCGAATCACTGCCGTTACTGACCACTTGCTTGCTTATTCATTTGATTAACGTGACAAAACGTGGGTACGGGTAGTTAATTCAGTTTCTTTTTGTTTGCTCTTATGAATAGAATAAAAAAGAGAAAATATTTCCAAATAAAGAATTGCGTAGGTCTACATATAATATAAAAGTATGAGAGACTCAATTGCAATATTTGCCTCCGTTGTGTTTAACACCAAACGAAAAGTTAATACAAGGCGAATCCTAGTCACCACCAACAGTCATTAGATCAGAAGAGAATTAAATGCCAAAATCTTTTAGTGTAGCTGACGAAAGGTTTTTTTATGTAAATAATTTACTTTAGAATGTTTGCAAATTGCGAACGCCTGTTTTTACATATTATTATTATTATTAGCTACTCTGTGGTTTGGAGGTATTTTGTAAAGGAATGAAATTAGTACGGATGAAGAGAGTCATAAATTGGAAAAAGTGGCTCGCTATAATAATCAATGCGACATAAATGGTACTGCATGTGATTCCCATAACACGTTATCCTTCATCACGACTTACCTTTCATCCTTCTTGCCATGTATAATGAAGTATTATAATGATAATAATAATAAAGAAGTATAAAAAAAATAAATAGTATTGGAGTTAAGATTTGAGTAAAAATTACTTAGGCACCTTGAAAATGCCGTTTTTTATACTAACTTTGAATTCTATAATTTATTCACATTCACCTCAATTACCAAATAGTACATAATATAAAGTGTATATAAGCTATACCTAGGAATTACCTCTTACTACATGTACATATAATGTATTACATTAATGTAAAATGATATAATAGGAATTACGGGCAAGTGATGCTACAAGGCAATTTTTTCTTAATAAAAATAATCGAATGTCTGAAAATAGTTGAACGGTTTCTACGATTAAGCAAAATTTAAAACGTTTTAGAAAAACATGTTGTGAAATATCCAGAGGGATTTTAAATTTCTTATGTTTGTAAAAGTAAATAGAACAAGAGATTATTTGTTTCAAGATGTTCTCTTTGTGTAGTATGAGTTTGACTCATTTCAAGTTGTCACATTTTCGTATTGACTGAAGCTTTTATGAGTATTTGGGATTTTTAGTCCAACTGAATATATGTTTGTCAAAGTTAAGCCAACTCATAGCATATTGCATTTTATAATTATTTCACACATACGTTAAAATAGGTTCTTTGTCAACTTCTGTGCAGGGCTGGGTTCAGATAGGTACCTTAAAATATGTCAGCTTCAAAGTTCGATGTTCATGACTCTTTCTACGATTAAGCAAAATTTAAAACGTTTTAGAAAAACATGTTGTGAAATATCCAGAGGGATTTTAAATTTCTTATGTTTGTAAAAGTAAATAGAACAAGAGATTATTTGTTTCAAGATGTTCTCTTTGTGTAGTATGAGTTTGACTCATTTCAAGTTGTCACATTTTCGTATTGACTGAAGCTTTTATGAGTATTTGGGATTTTTAGTCCAACTGAATATATGTTTGTCAAAGTTAAGCCAACTCATAGCATATTGCATTTTATAATTATTTCACACATACGTTAAAATAGGTTCTTTGTCAACTTCTGTGCAGGGCTGGGTTCAGATAGGTACCTTAAAATATGTCAGCTTCAAAGTTCGATGTTCATGACTCATAAAATTAATAACAGTACGATATGCTATCTGCTATCATTATTTAGGGCTAGCTCAAATGTTAAACCTATTAAAACTACTGGGTATTGGTAATCAGGAAAATATTCTATAAGGCGTTCTTTATCTATAACAAATAGAAAAATCCACATAATTTGATATACGCCTCTTGAACGTCTGAAAAATCAGGCCATCATGCATCAATAGAATTTTACACGTTAATTAACCAAAAAAACTAAAAATAAACTAAACTTCTTGAGAAATTCGAAAATAAGATAACACCAGCAATAAAACACAAATTTATCTAAGATTTGGAACTAAGTTGACCCCAGCACCATGAAATTTAACTAAAAGACTAACAAAATTTAAAGAATAAGAAACCTACACACATGCATTCACGGATAGGCTTCATTTCTCTTCAAAACTGATAAAAATGTTGGTATATGAACCGAAACCATCATAGATTTCAATATAGCGACTGGAACGAATGCAAAGAATCTCCATCAGGGGTGAATTTACATGGACAATTGATTTTTCTGTTTAGAACTGATAATGAATATTGACAGATCAACCAAAGCCATAAAATGAAAGATTGACATGTCAAACTTTACGTCTTTCTATATTCCAGGCTTAAAATTAAATTCTTAAAAGATAAGGGAAAAAAGTAAACTTACATGTACAAATAGTTCGTTTAAGCGTCATTTTTCTGCTGAAGTTTCCTCCCAATCCAAATAAAAGTCAAGGAAGATGGACTTTAGAATAATATCAACAGTTCACTATTTATTTATATATATTTTGTAGGAAATAGATTATCACATTTATATTTAACTGCCTATGAGAATCAATAGAGAATTGTGATTTTTATTATTGAACTGTGTGAGTAAAACTTGTTTGATTATTTGTTACTTAAAAATGCACAAAAAACACTGATAAAATAAAACACAGAAAATGCTTATGCTTTTATAAAAAATGAAACTTCTTGAGATGCGATGATGCTATTGATATTTGAGTGGATGGTGTTGTACTGTGTGGCTTATTTAGAGGTCAGGGAAACCCTCTAAAGACGTTGACATCTGTTACGCTTCGTATTTCTTCTCATGTATTTTCTATAATGCTCCAAACTGAATACGATGAGGTTCAGTCGAACAGTTAAAACTCAGTCTATTTTTAAAATGGAGAGTGTTGTTGTTTAATCCGAGAATTCGATCCTTAGGGAATGTATCCAACAATTTGGTTCTTTTTAAAATCCTTACCGAGCGGATTGAAAATAAAATGAACTCTGCGTTTGTACTACTGGGTCAACAATTAACATTGAAATATCCCAGAGAATTAAAATAAAAACCCTCACACTATATTCTTCTTCGAAACCGAACTTACCAAAATACTTTTAATTGACAACCTTACAATATATAACGAAGTATGTTTACTGTGAAGTCAACACAATATCAAAGAAAATATCGTTCTGCCCCAATTATCTTTGTTGTTCCGGTTGGGAGTCCTTTTTATAGATGATAACTTTTTTTATAACTTTATTTCACTCAGGGTAGAATGATCCCTTAAGTAGTGAGGGTACTTGACTCTTGCATATAATTTCTCCAGATTTGTTACATCCACTCTCAAAGAGGTTACACAACACACTAACCGATTTTGAAGTAAATGAAGAAGTTTAAGGTTCGACTTTTGTCGATCACAATCTCCTGGACAAGTAACTCACCAAATGGCTGAAACAACAAATGATAAAAAGTGTTAGTTGCTTTGTTACATGTGAAGTCTGTACTATATTTCCCTGACTATCCTTACAGCTTCCAACATCTTTATTCCTTTCAGATAAAAGATAACAGTAAACAAATATTTAAGGGTTTAGAAAAGACTTTTGAAGTGATGCAAAGGGAAAAATACATTTTGAAGCCAAAAGATTCCTAAGCATTGTAGCAGCAGCATAGTAGTAGGCTGAGCTACAATTACAAGGTATAAAGCTTTCGATTTCTTTACCCATCTTTATACCAATATTATAGCTTTAACAAATGTACACGCAATGTGATCAATTTTTGTGGCTAATTTTTAAGTTTTTCATAAAAAAAACCCGAAATCTTTCCTGCCTGCCCTTACAAGTTTTTTATGGATTACAAATACCTATTTCTTCTTAAGACTAGAAGCCACTTGAGAGCATTTAGGAAGGAAGATAATCCTACAATTAATAAGTAAAAAATGATTATTTTTAATTAGGAAGGAATAAGCAGGTAGCGAGTTTTAAAATAAACACAGGTAGGAAACCAACAATAAATGATTAAATGATAAAATGCAAAAGAAAATGTATATTAAAATATACATAAAAAATACTTACACTCAAGCCAATATAATATGATCTAATAAAAACACTTGTTGAATGATAAAATTAAACAAACGTGGTCTAGTAATAATAAAAAAGGACTACGAATGTGCACAGTTTCCTCTCTAATAGACAACTGGCTAGCCAAACTACTTGACAATTTAGTCAGTCCATATACTTCTCATTCTAGTTTGCCTTCTCATAATGCAAAGTAAACTATAAGGGATGGATATAAAGTAATGTTAATGTTATTTTATTCAAAGAAACTCCTAAAGATTACGTCTCTTCTATTAAAAGGTTTACTTACAAACATTATGTATGTTACGAAAAGCCAAATCTTTCATTTAGTTAGTGCTCTCTTGCCTTTTCTCATATTCATTATAATTTCATGATGAATATGCTATGGGATATTACTTCAAGTTAATGTATTATTATTTTATATGCATATTGTATTCAAAAGAGTGTAGAATTGAACCTTGATAACATGCTACTCTCTCATGATGATGGTTAGGGCTAATAACTTAGACTTATTCATTTTACTTACTTTGTCTCTAAAAGTGGTATGGATGCTGTGATTCTTATGAGAATTTGTGTGTACTCACTCCTGAGCCTTTTTGTGAATAACATTCAACCCCCTTGATGCTTCATAATAAAATAACGAAACAGAAAAATAACTTTGATGCTGATTGCTAATGCTGCTACTTTTTATATTGTAGAGCTATTAGATTAGATAGAATTTCAATTGTTGCAACAGTTGCAAGTATAAGATTGTAATATGCTCATAATCGTGATGAGAGCTTCTTTGAATTTTTTAGTGGAATAGATACCCTATAGAAATGGAGGTAGGTAGAAAAGTACATGGGGATGAAATAAGTAAGGTGCATGTATTTTTTCTTAGGTTTGCTGTGGTTGAAAAGCTGAGGAGTATAAAGAGATAGAGAACCCCACTGATATTTTTGTAAGATGGAAGTAACGATTCAGTTCTTGAAAAACAGCGTTTCTCCCTTCAATAGAGTTTTTAGATGTTGTGACTAATGCTGTCGCTAAGATAAGTGTGTCGTAGAGAGAAAGGAAACAAAACAGAATTGACAATTAACAAAAAATAAAACAAAGTTGTAGTAAAAATCGTAAAAGAACTCCTCTTTGAATAATTCGCCCAAGGCAAATACCAAATTGCTCACCTGTCCCCCTTTTCTTACCCAAGTACCAGAAATTAATATAAAAAGTATTTTAAAATTTTGAAAAATTAGAGGAAAATGTCTAATTGATAGGAAATTTTGACATTGTTTAAAAAAAGTATCCATCGAAATTATTCGAAATAATAAGTCGAGTTTTGCGGTAATATTATAGAATTTTTAGTAAATGCAAAAATCAGTTGTTTTTTTACCGGTTTTTGAATTCAATGTGAGTTTCCAGGGGCCGGGGATGCAATACTCCATGCATTACTAAATTTATGAATTTAAAATACAATTACACAGCACAACGTAGATAATTTCATTGAATTTGTCATAGGTGAATTCGTATTTAATTTCCCATTTGAATGTACTGAATTCAAATACAAATCTAACACATCAAATTTCATTCTGTAAAATTTATTTCATTCCACGACATACATAACAAACAATCTACGACATAGAGATCAACCCCTCTGAAAACCTCTTTAGCTACCTCTACGGTTGACGTTAGTAATAGTAAAGGAATACTAACAACAATAATAATATGAACCTTAGGCATATGTGCAAGTTGCAAAGTGTCTTCAGGGTTTTTTACATTTTACTCAACTAGAAACCTATACCAAGCTCTCATTGACTACTGTAAAAGCATAAAGTTCCCTCAACAATTACATGCCTACGGTTTTGGTTTCTTTTTGTATGGTTTAGCATTACAGAAGGAAATCTAAGCCACGAAGAAAAACCTTCACATCTTCAAAGAATTTCGGATTTTTGTTTTGTACTAAGCAAAGGCTACTAAAGGCATCCTAAGAAACTCCAAAATGGGAAGGGATGAAGAAAGGGGGTTGAAAGGTCCTACTGTCTACTACATGCTCTTCAGTTAGGTATAATATTAATATTGCTAGTGGTACTATTTGGGATTTCAATATAGACTGATACAACTATAATAATTATCATGGAAAAATCGGCTTTAGTTAGCTTTGCCTACTCATCTTCCTTTTGTACATCAGGGGTAAAATTCCGTAACCCATCCATCAAATACATGAGTAGACAATATAAAAGACCCCAAGTAGACTCATACCCTTAATAAGCCCAAGGGAAGACGCTTACAATCAACAAAGTATTCCATCTAATGCACAAAATCTCGTGATTGTTTAAAATCCCTCCAAAATTTATAACTGGAACATGGATCAAGTTTTAATTACAAATCATTATTTTTGTACCATCTTAAAAGGTCATTTATGTGTGTTTGATGTGTTTAACAAAAACCCAACCCGAAAAAATCTACGTAATACTGTATTCTTATGACCAGACAAAAATGCTTTAAGCTTAATATTCATATTTTTGGTAAGAAACTCATAATTTTCGCCTAAAACTTTAAATACTAACTTCAATTAATATATTCGTTGACCTTCAAATCTGCGAATGTACGTAACCAATGAACTAAGAAGTCAAGGTGTGCACCTGATTTGAAATGATGTTGCAATGCAAATAATGTAATTTATTATCACTATTATACATGTATAGTTGGTGTTGGTATGTATTTAAGATATTACAATACAACACATACACACTTAACACAACAATCAGCATCATCATCAGTCAAGGATTACTAGTTTCTTCTCCTGTCAGTACACTTAAGATACACAACAGGGTTATTATTTTTTCATCCAGTGTTAATAGTTTTGATATAACTTGCTGTTGCGGTGTTGCTGATATCATATTTTGCTTATTTTCTGAATGATAAATTTGTTTATAAGAAACTCAGTTTCCTCGTCAACAGTTTGGTCAACGGAGAAAAAATTTACCTTATAACAAAAATTACTTAGAATAATTTATTCTATGCAAGGATGTAAAATATAATAAATTGTTTTTTATGGAATAAATGATACCTTTAAAGAATATCAAAATGTTTGCATGAAAGATTCTCAATATGATTAAAGACAGCGATAATGGGTATCGACTATGTAGGTAAATTTAACGGAAAGAAGATATAGTGCCAATTTCGACTGGATTTTATTGAATCGAGAATAAATAAAATAATAACATATTTTCTTCTTCCTTAAGATGCTTCAATTGTTTTTTGATATATGGTACGATGTTCAATTGAAATCCTCACAATTAACTAATACAATGTGTGAAACTTGAAGTAAGTTTAGCATACAGTTCTACCGCAAGCAAAAACTAATGATCAAGGACATTAGAAAATTATGCGGAAAATGAAACTAATTAGTATTTTAGCAAGGCAGACCTTTAACTTTGCTGTGATAAAAACTCGTACTCGTGAATCTTTTTTAAATCGATTTTAAGTCAAGTAAACCAGTTAGTTAGAACTTTGAATTGTATCTCTTACTAAATCTTTGAGTCCGATCTTACCCTGTTAGAGTCGCACTACCTTTTTGTTTTTTTTATAATTGATTCTTGACAAATTTCATCAGATGAGTTAGTTGAATGTTGTTACAAAGAGTTGTTCACATTGAAAAAATCAGCCAAAGTAATTGAAGTCTTATATAAAAGTTGAGAATTCCTATTGTTATTTTTTTCAATATTGTTCCTGATAATTGATCATGCTTAAGTAGTCAAGTTAGTCAAGTAGAGTAGACAGTTAGCAAAGTTATAGAACTAAACCAGCCTGGCAATGAATTTTGAGGGCCGAAGTTTAATTTATTTAAAGAAAATTTCCAAACAGAAGTAACTCATACGGATATGCAAGATGACAATGAGACCAAATTGTCGAGAATGGGTTTCGCTGAAAAGCTATCTTATATTAGATACAATGAAATGAGTCACTAAAGGAACTTGAGTGTCAAGCTTATACCTAATATATTAATAAAGCTACTGAACTAATTGGGTAATTTGTTAAGCTACATCACATCAATTTGTCATTTAATACTTGAAATGTGATATTAAATTTCCTGGAGAAACAAAGGGTATTGATGACTATTACAAAATTTGTTTTGTGTCATCTTTATCTGTCATGTCGTATTTTTCTTTTATTGTTGTTTGATTTTATTGCCTATTTTGGAGTGAATGAAGAGAGAAAAAAGAGATCGTCAAGCCACCATAATAACACTTAAAAAACTAATAATCTTATTCAAGCTTTAGCTGCGCTCTCTTTAGATAACCCTGTAAAAGAATTGGTGAACTATATGTTTCTACTGTGACAAATCCAAAGCATCTACG
>JAQGAA010000867.1:0-18678 GCA_034696425.1 Isotoma viridis | reverse complement strand
TGGCTTTTAACAGTTTTTATGTTCAACCTTGTAAACCATACCCTATCCAAAAATTTATATATATTATCATTTGAGTCTCGCACGAATACACAACCCGGACTGAAACAGACAGGGAGAGACTATGAAATGTATAAAAAAAGCTTATAAAGTTGGCACACTTGGTAGTAGTACACAGTTGGTAAGTAACTTAGTGAAAGCTAAGAGACTCGCCTATATTCTAAAAATATAAAAGTGAATTATGAAATAAATTAAGTAATTTGTATGCAATGCAACACAAAATCTTGTTGAAAGTAGGCTAAAAAGCTAGAAAGAGGCAGAAGTTTTTGAATGTTGTGGAAACATTTTGGAATATAATAATAATAATGCACTTTGGCTTCCTTCGTGGTGCATTTTATAGGGAAATGGGATTGATCGATTAATGATTGGAGTATAGGGATTTCAATGGAAAGTCATTTTGAAATTTAGATTTTGATTACTTTTTTTCATTCGTGATTTTTGAATAATCGATATAAATGATTTTTCGCCAAAAAAATTTAAAAAAGTAAAATTTCAGCGAATTAGTAATAGCTTATACTGACACCTAATACATTTTTTGTATTGAATTTTTTAAATATAACTATGTAAATAGATAAGATAATAACTTTTTATCACTTGCTCAACTTAAACAAATAACAATAGAAAGGTAGGTTAGTGTCACGTCAAAGTTTCTACAATGCATCCAAGTTCCATTCATGCTTAGAAATACAGATTCTTTTTAAAAATTCACCCACATCAAAGTCCCTAGCCAAAAATAAAGAAAAATCATGTCCTTAAAAAAACAATAATCTTAAACTTCAACCACTTTAACTTTCTTTAGTACCCAAACTTGCACTTTCTTTTTCACTACACAAATTCCGTTTAAAATCCTAAAAACCGTATTCTAAAATTTTAATCCCCTACAACAACTCTATTCAAACACCCAGAAAAAATAAAGCGAAGAGGCAATTACTTTTAAAAAAAATATGCTAAACCTTTACTTTGGTGCAAATTCTTCCAAGCTATTCATTAAATTTGCAATAAAAGAGTATGAAGACCGCAATTTCTCGACTTTGTAAAACGTAACGATAATTTGTGAGTAAGTACAACTAGGCCAGCTACCCTTCAACTAGAATTACTACTTACTACGAATCATCTCTGTAATCACTTTTACATGCCTGTAGTAATACTTGGCTTGTATTTTTAATATTATTACTTTTATCTACTCACAAGTCCCATTTTTTCATTCCCTTGTATTACACTGCGTAAAAGTGACTGGAGTGACTTTCCCTATTTAGAAATGTGTAGCCACTCGTGCTACAGAAGCTAAATGCATATTAGACACAATATTATTTATTTACTTTACTAAAAAACTGCAATGCTCACAAGATGAAATGCACGTTGCAAAATAATGTAATAAGTTGTCTGAGGTTTGAAGCACGTCCAACTTTTAGAATAATATTATTTCATATCATCCTGTGGAGATATCACGGATATGAAGAATTTACCATGTTGTAGTACGTAGTAGTAGTAGTAGTAATAAACCTATAGTAGTAGGTTTCAAAGGAAGTGGGTCGACCTTGCAATTATTTGTAGATTTGCAGACGAGAGAAAGCGACACAGTGACATTATACAACATCAAGGGAATATTCTCCCTTATCTGTCATGTTTTAATAATGATAAGGTATTATCATAACTAATTTCAGTCTAGTCTGCTTTTTATCCTTTTTGAGAGTAAGTTAGAGAGTATTGATGAAAGTAATCAGACTGGGATGGATTAAAATCTTGTGTGGAATTGGTTAGAGCCCTCAAGAAAAATTAACTAATTTATATTTAGCATTTGTCCACTCAAATAAATAATTCTAATGGTTTAATCAAACATTTCAAAAGAAATTCGATTGGGCAAAAGCACCTTTAAAATATTTCTTAGAAAATTACAAAAAAAATTGTGATACCACTGCATCCGATCCTGATCATGCCATTAGATATGGTGATGTCTTGAATAATGTATGTGCTCTCATTGTGTGAAGTGTTTTTCATTATATTCTTTGAATATTTCATCCTCAGTTGCATTTTACTTTATTCGTACATCATTTCACATCCGGACTCTATAGGTCACAGACTGTACTTGTTTCAGAGTATAATACAAGGGCTAAGTAGGCTGAAGTCAAGCAGTTGTTGCAAAAAATTTGCATCCGCATCCTTTATCTATGCACGTGTGTGTGGAATTTTAAACAGATGTAATAAATAAGTGTAATGATAAGGTATTATCATAACTAATTTCAGTCTAGTCTGCTTTTTATCCTTTTTGAGAGTAAGTTAGAGAGTATTGATGAAAGTAATCAGACTGGGATGGATTAAAATCTTGTGTGGAATTGGTTAGAGCCCTCAAGAAAAATTAACTAATTTATATTTAGCATTTGTCCACTCAAATAAATAATTCTAATGGTTTAATCAAACATTTCAAAAGAAATTCGATTGGGCAAAAGCACCTTTAAAATATTTCTTAGAAAATTACAAAAAAAATTGTGATACCACTGCATCCGATCCTGATCATGCCATTAGATATGGTGATGTCTTGAATAATGTATGTGCTCTCATTGTGTGAAGTGTTTTTCATTATATTCTTTGAATATTTCATCCTCAGTTGCATTTTACTTTATTCGTACATCATTTCACATCCGGACTCTATAGGTCACAGACTGTACTTGTTTCAGAGTATAATACAAGGGCTAAGTAGGCTGAAGTCAAGCAGTTGTTGCAAAAAATTTGCATCCGCATCCTTTATCTATGCACGTGTGTGTGGAATTTTAAACAGATGTAATAAATAAGTGTACAAGTGGCACATGAACTTATCTGGGAAATAAACCCTTTAGAGCATGTAACGGATATAATATGGATTTTCCACCTCGACTCTGCTGTATGGAATAGTGGATTTAAGCTAACATTCTTTCTCGGTATTATTGGTATTGCTGCATTTTTTAAGATTTAAAAAAATGCATTTTCTTATATTTGAAATTCTCTTGAATGAACTTATATGTTTTTGTATTTGGGTCAAATACGGGTTTATTTTGGGTTGAGTTGGATAAAAATCATACTTTAAGGAAGGAGTTGACTTTAGGGTAAATGAGTTTTCTCTCCCTGAAGTATTTTAAAAATAAAAAATGGTATTCTGTTTTCGTCATTTCACGAATACAAGATTTAATTTCCTGTTTCATAATTTCTCACGAAATTTAGCATTTAATTAAGTTAAATTTCTGATGTCTGTGATTTCTTATTAATTATTAAGAAATAAGTAGGAGAGAAAGTCTCATGAGACAAGAGAATTTTCTGGTTTTGATTTCCTGTCATATGTAATGAAATTATTAGAAAGCAAACTTTTAATTAACTTAGTCACGCGCTGCAGAGAGACCCAATATATTTATTTGTGAGTTTTTTGAAGTTTCCTTACTGTAGTTTTTAAGGTTCTTGTATTAATTTTATTTTTAGGTTGAAATTACATAAATGTCTGAAGAATATTGTAGTTGTTTATTACAACCGTCTTATGTAATGGATGATGATTTAGTTGTAATTTTATTGACAACTCAATTAAACTCTACTGTGTTTTTGTCTCCCTACTCTTTGGCTTTGATTTCTCAACCCTTTAATAATTAGTTCAGGAAGCATAAGTTGTAGATCGTACTGCGTAAATAAACTAATTACAAGTGATGACAATTAGTGTCATCTTTTATAATTCCTTTTTGGCATTCATCTACAAAACCCATATTAATGTAAATTACTACAAATATTCCAAAGTAACCTACCATAATTGACTTAAAAATTTACCGAATTGAAATTTTAAAATGGTTTTGTTTGTATGCTATTGATTAAAAATGACCATGACCATACATACATCTTTCCTTTTCTTTCTTTCTCTTTAATTTGTTTAAAAGAATTAATAATTCTTTACGTTCATCTTAAATTTGTTTGTCCATCCTTCACAAAGCTTGTCATGTCCCATTGAATCGTGTTCATATATTATATCAAAAGGTTGACAACCCACACCCATCCTGCTTTACCTGGCAAATATCTTGGGTTTAAGACCATGTTCGGGCTTGTAAAAAATTTATATTTTTTGTTTAAAATTTCCAACCATTCTGCTTTCGATAATAATGAATATTTGATCAAAGTCTTTGATGCATTTTTAGTTTGATAATATCAAAACTTATTAATTTATTTTCTACATAAATTTATTAAGTCCAAGTAAGCATTTAATCCACGGGTGTGGTTACAACTGGCACAGTTAGTTCTTTGATGGTCACCTTCAACATTCATAGTTTTAATATTCTGTTTTTTTATTTGAAATATCTGCCTTAAGATTCATTGTAGAATGAATTATTAATAATCAGAAAGACATGAGTAGTCTTTTTTTTATTCATAACAATAATGTTAAAACAACACTTACATTCCTAGCCTCAATCTAAATATAGGTGAATCAAAACTGAATTTGATGTATTGATGATCACTTTATTTACATCAGTTTTTACTGATTGATTGAATTGTAAATAATATTTGCACAATTACCCAGGATAGTATAGTTCAATGATTACAGCGTCTCACTTACAAAATTGTATCGCTTGTAACCTGTCTCATTGATGAATCAATTAACTATGTCAAGTATTTTGGCCTAGTTAGTAATCGCAGTTATTACATTAGATAAGAACTATTTAAATATATATCATCGTCTTCATGGTTTGAATTTCATTCAGTATCATACGTTTGCTTCTGAATTTCAAAAGCTCTTTTTTAACTAAAAAAAATAAACATTTTTCTTTAAAAAAAATGACTGCTTTTCGAAACCTCATCCTTACTTTAACTGTAGCCCTTCTATGCATTGCTATATGCAAAGGAACAGTTGTTTCAATCAATGACGGTCTTTACGTTCTAGAATATAATATTGAAGGGGAAAACATCAGAGTAAAGGTTGTCGGTACGGGAATCGGTTATGTTGGATTTGGAATATCTCAAAATGCTAGTATGATGGGAGCTGATCTTATTATTGGGGGTTACAATACAACAACTGGAGAAATTTATTATGGAGTAAGTGTATTCTTATAAAAATCTAAAAAAAGCATTATTCAAAGCTAATAACAACATTCTTGGCAAACATTGCAAAAATTAAAAAGAATCAATTAATTTTTTTGTGTTTTACTTTATAGGACTACCATTCAACAGAGAATGCTCCACCAATTGAAGATGAAATGAATAACGTTGAATTTATAGGTGCTTCAGAAAACGAAACTCATACTACTATAGAATTCTTGAGACCTTTGGATTCTGGAGATATCGATGATATTGCTATTGAGGTAAGTAGCTTCTGTACTAAATTGAAAACCATCACAACCTCTGATGATTACCAGAGCATAAGGAAATGTTTACAAAACAAGACTTTTCTCATTTTATTAGAATCGATCCCAGTTTATCATCTGGTCACTTGGAGAATTCGATCTCACTTGGGTTCACCATCACTACCGTGGTGGAATTCAATTAAATTTATTCGCAATTGAAGAATAATTTCGCACTCTATTTAAATACTAATACTGTTTGTAATTATCATTCAAAATTATTAAACTCTGCTCTTTTTAAAGATTCTTTTATTTATTTTTCATTTTGGAAACTGAGTAAACACTTAAAAAACAACTGTAGTGACCCAATATTCATATTTAATAAAAAAATATAGATCACACACACATTCATAATTATTATTGTATCCTTTTATGTCCATATTCCTATTGACATCAAACCCCCAACACTACTTCCAAACCAAATACTCCTACTGCCTTATATAAATACATAGTAATCAGTTATTATATCATATCAATCAATGTGTTTTTTTTTCATCCGAAATGAAATTAAACCAGCATATACCACACACGCCTCATAGTAATAAAATATTACAACATGAACTACACATTCAACCTAGATACCCCATGCCAGTTGGTCTTCTTCTCTTACACGAAGACGAGATGAGTGACATGACATTTATTTATAACATATTGAATGGGTGGGGCAGTAGTAGTGTGTATGTGTAACAAGCTGGGAGAAATAGTTCTGAGTGGGTGGAGATTCAAGAGAAGTAACATTCGAGTTAAGATGAAAAAGGAAAAGGAAACACATCAAACATCAAAAAAAGTTGTTTGGTACAAAAAAATAAGACAAGGGCTGTGTGCTGTTTTTTTCCAAATTGTAACTTTCTCCTTGTGTTCATAGGGAAAGCTAAGATTGAATTAACCAAAAATCATGGTTTATAAAACTGAGCATGTTTTTTCTTGGAAATAAAACAAGGTGTCAAAATGTCACTCACGAGTGATATAGTTTTACCCTTGAGGGTAACTTGACCCTAGAGTTAAAAAAGTCAAAGGGCTTTCAAGGTCATGGGTCAAACTACAAAATACATAAAAGCTAGCTATAATCTCCCCATGATTTATGAACTTTCTTATAAGTTCTTGTAACTTGTATGAAACCTCTAACTAATAACATTGTCTAGTATGAAAAAGGTTCTTCAACTCGTCAAGTGCTTGAACTCTAACAAGTTTTTGGCACACCCATCTTCTTCTCATCTTTCCTTAGCCCTCAATAGAGATGCAGTAAAGGGAGAGAGAGCTGTCTGAAGATTCAAGAGGGCTTTCTCACTATGATGAAAACCTTTTGCTTGAGCCACTCTTCTTTTTCTGCAAATGATGAGGAATAGATAAGGGAAGATAAAGAGTTTTCGACATCCATACGGATTTCTATATAAATAGTTGTGTATGTTGTAATACTTGGGATGAAGATATAAGTTTAAGAATTTTAGAAAGTAACAAGAAGTATTAGATAAGTTTTTCATGGAATAAAATGCATTTCCTTTGATTAGGTGACTTATTTGAGGCGATTTGGTACTTCATTTTGATGCAGGGGATTTTTTTACAGGGATTTAGATTGCATTGTGCATCTGTCGTTTTTTTTAGTTTGGAACTTGGTGTATTAAATTTTGGTTTGTAGCGATATATTCACCCAAGACTTACTTAAATAGATATAAATCCTTATTTTTGCAAAGTTAAAATCAACTGATTTAAGAACTAATTTTTTGTCATTATTCTTTCGATTTACGTACGGTTTCTCCGAGTAGTACCAATAGGTGTTGTTTTTTTAAAAAATAGGTATTTAAATGCAAATGTACGTCAATAAATGTACATTAAATTTCTCAAACACATTTACGTGTTGGAATTTTTAAGACCTAGCCCTGAACTGTCTAAATTGTTTGCTATATATTAACATAACCTGGATGAAAAATTGATCAAACTCACAATAGTGGTATTTTTACAGGAAGTAAAAAGCAATATCAAACTCAAGTACTATTTTAACGTTTGAGTCAGTTGGGTTTAAAATTACTTATAATTTTATATAAAAAATAATAAATGCATTGATTGGGTTTAAATCTCCAGAACCAAAATCTTCCAGACCTAACTCCCTCAATCTTGACCCCCAACTAAAAGTAAGATTGTACATATGAAAACATTCCGACTTCAACTACAGCAAATGAATCTCCGTCAGCAAGGAAATAAATACTTATAAACTATCGAATGGACTCGTTGGATATGTCAAGCCCTGACTTAAATGCTGGGTCAATTTCAAAGTTTTCCGTAGGGTATGGCAAAAGGGAAAAACTTCTTCCTGTCAGCACCTCCGACTTTCACCACTATTACTACTACACCACGAAAAGGAAAGCTTCTTTCTTCATGCCTTACTGATAATGCTGCATGCTGGTTCTCCCACTTGGGGATAGCAGCACATCGCATCGCATTAAGTTAATTGAACAGAAAGGTGGTGACAGTTAGGAGATAGAAGTTGTTGGACTGGAAATGCCGAGAAATGTTCCAATCTATGTGTGTGTATATGCATCTATCATTCATATGCATTGTAGAAGAATGGTGCACATGGTGATGCACTATATAGCTACATACATGATGCTACACATTCATTCCTTACTCAGAAAACTTATTCCACCCTAGAAATGCCAACACTACCATTGACTTTGTCAAGGTAATTTCATTATTCCGTATGCGAAATATCAAATTGTCTTTGGGATCAAAAGTAAACTATTTGCAAGTATTCTGTACTGTAACTAACTTATCATCTACGTATTAAAGCTTAGAATGTGGTGGTAGGGGGGATGATACAATATACATGCGAGTACAATCGTCGTCACTACTGTTACCTACTACTGAACCGATGTCAGAACCATGAAGCATAAAACTTTGTTAAACTTTTGTGGTTATCCTGTTACCGATCTGTGGGTTAGAGTAGTACTAGTGGTGGTGGCAGTAGTTTAACAGTTGTTGGCAGTTTTAGACTTTAGAACAAATGGGACACGGAGTCAGCATGTTGTCTTCACTAATTTGGCATGATTTCAGTCAAACTAGATTTATTTTCTGTGTATGTGTGTGTCGATGTAATGGATTATAAGAGAAATTAGTTGGATAGTAAGGTTGGATGAGTTTTGGAAAGTTTATTGTATATGTATATTAAGCAAGAAGGAATAATTTAATCTTGAAATTGTTTTTGGCTTCAAATTCGTTAGTGCAACTGCATCTACTCCGATTTTGTTTTTGAAATTATTTTACGTTAATTCCAAACTTACAAGAGCTATCTAAATATGTTTAACAAGTTAATCCAATAGGGTAGATTTTTGTAAAAGTCGTAGTAGTATTGGTAAATTGTGTCAGTCGATACGGAGTGATTTAGTAAGATTACCTTATTCCACCTCGGGATGTATCGTAATTAAGTGTCTTGTTCCCCTGTTTCCACAGAATTGTATACAAAATTGGGAGATGAGTGATGATGCATCTGAGCTCTAGCGTTGACCCAGCATTGTAAAACTTATCCGTGATTGGCCGTCCCAAGTCATCCACTATACTTATCTTAGGTACTGAAACAGAAAAAAAAACATTTTTATATTAAATCATAACACTGAAAACGAAGTTAATAACGTCATCAATTTTTAATGCAGATTGATGTTCAAGAAACTGCTTATCTCATCTTAATTAATTTTATATTATTAAATACGGCAAAGGGATCATGTGTTACTTAAAAAATTAAAACTTGCCATTGACACGGATTATAGCCTTGAATTAAAGTTGACATCGCTATTATACGAAGATAAAACTTTAATATTATTCGCATTTCAATTCCAAAAGTTCGCAGTATACTTACTATACACAAAAAGATTTTACCACCGACAAAACAGCGGATTCCATTCTACTACTACTGGTACAAACTAAAGCATTTCAGATTAGCAAACTCATCAGTCCTGCCTCAACCTAACTTACCATGTACTTATCCGATTCATAAAAAAGATTACGTAAAAACTGCTAGAGAAATTGATGGCTAAAGTTTTGACACTTGTGTGGCAAACTCTCTCCATAAAATCTACCTCCAGTTGCCCCAAAGCTTTTCCAATTCTCGTTCAATCTACTATCTATATCTACTATTAAAAAACTAAAACTATATGTAATCTTAACAATCTAATATAAAAAGATACTCGTTACCTACCTAAGTACATTAAACCCGAAGCAAAAAAAATCTTAAACAAGTCTGCCAATTGTCAAACACACACCCATATCCATATCCTATCTCTAAATCCCATAATCCCGACAATCAACCCTTCTCAAAAATTTCCATAATGTTGATTCTAGTCATGTAAAAAAGCTGAACTAGCTATCATAAAACAATTCCATTCCATTTAAACTCATCCATATGCAAAGAAAAATATTAAATTGAATAAATTTACGAATTCAATGATTACTATATACAACCCATCTTTTCGAATTCAACACGTCCTAAAACTTCCAATTCCCCCACATTCAATACTATCTCGTCCATCTATCTCTAAATATCACTAGATTGTCAAATACATTTTTGCTCCAATGTATCACATCCATCCTTTCAACCCAAGCCAACCCAAACTACTTCAAAATCCAATAGATTGCATAACAAAATTAAACGAGCCATTTTCCCCCATTATTACTACTAACTATAGATAATACAATACTTTCTTTCCTATCATCATCGTCGTTTTCACGAAATAAAAATGGAATTGAATGAAGGAATAAAACGAGGCAATCTTTCCTTTGAACTCGTCTTATGTTCAATTTTTTCCAGTTACTACATCCTCCTCCTATTTCAACTTAAACCCAATGCAGAAATATGTGTACAATTTCCGATCTGAATCTTTATATATACAAGTACAAAAATAGAAAGCAGTAGTACTACCAGAATAGAAGTAGACAAGTGTGCCACACAGACAGTAAAAGAACCAAGAAAATTGTCCCTGTAACCGAATTCATCTTGAACCTCCTAAGACACATTTCATACCGTTTGTTAAGTTATAACTTCTATACCATATCTATATGGGGTGGGTGAATCTTATATACTAAAATGGCTAAAACTGCTTTCACTCCTAAAGTAAAAGTCTACAAGTAAAAGATGTAATGTAAAAAGGTTGCTAAAAGTCTCATTCTTGCCATAAGAAGTTGAAAAGAGACACAAATGATGATACCTCGATTGGTTACTTGAAACGGATAGATCTAGAGTAGAAAGACAGAGAGAGTAACAGTAAAGTCATCTGGGTATATAAGGCTTGCAGTTCTTGGTAGTGGTGGTTATCCTTGGACCTGTTTCTATCTATAATGTACAAGCAGCAGGAGCATCAGGAAGGCACAAGGATTTTTTATTGGTCTGAAGTGGCTTATAAATCTACTTTGGAAGAATTATTCAGGGTGCAATTTGTCTTGTGTTGAAACCATTCTTGGACCCATTTACTTTACTTGGACCACCCTCGAATGTCTCTTAGGAGGAGGAGGTACACCTCCCACCTTGTCTTACTTAACTTTCTTCTTTAAATCCTCTCTTTGTCTATAAAAGAGTTAAGCTTTGGGCCTTTAAAGAGTTCAAAAGTTCGGGGTTAGAGTGGCCTTAGGGCGGTAGTTTAAATGTCGAATGTGAAATAAACTAAAATTTAATGTTGGTTTTTTTTGTTTTTTTGTTCCCTTGCAGCGTTACGTTTTACCCTATGTGCCTAAAATAATTGCTCTCATTTCAAAATAAAGCAATCCCTAGTGTTATAGCGTTTAACTGTAAGATTCTTATAATGCAATTCCCTTGAAAAAATAAATGGCCACCCGACATTACTTATGAAAAATTCTTAAAATTATAAAGCCCACTTATCAAAAACCCCATGGCCCATGAGAGATAAAATTTTCAAATGGATCAATAAATACATGCAGACATGAGTAAAACTTAATACAATAAGAAGCTATCACATGCATCTTACTTTTGCAGCATTTTTCATTTCAATACATAATAATTGTTAGCTTTTATGGAGACAAATAGTTCCATGTGTTACGTCTCAATTTATGAGATGTCATTTCTATTAAAGAGCTTTTCCTAGTAGGATAAGGAAAGTTACTTGAAGAGTGAAAAGGAAGCTGGGAAAGCAAAGACGGGAAAAAAAGGTAAAAGAGTAAAGAAAGGTAGGACTTTGTTCGCGGTGGAGTGGATGGCGGATGTAAAGTAGGTTTCTTTTAAGTCCTTTAAGTAACATTCATAAATTACGTGAGCCAATTTCAACAAGATCGGTACGACCAATTTTAATGTTTTTAAAAAGTGCGTGAATTTTTATGATTAGATTTCCAAATAAGAACAAAGTTCGTGACCTATAATAAAAAGACAGTGAAAAAGCTCTCCAGGATTGAAACATGATGACCATAGGTTAAAAGGCATATCGAATAAAATTGAGTCTGCCTCCACATAAAATCCAACCTTGTCAAATTGGCTAAAATCCTATTGAAATTTGATCACATACTTTATGAAAGCAATATATAGTAAGTAAGTAGGTATATATATTACTAAAGGAAAAAAGGTGTGTTTTTATGTCCCATCATCAAGATATTATGTAAGCTGTAACTTGATAAGCTGTTAAGTGATCTTTTGTATGAAGCTTTATGTAGGGTGAAAGTGGTGAAAGTGTAGAATGTATTGGAACTCAAATAAGGAAGGAAACCGGGTAGAGAGTTGGTATCAAAGTGGATGTCTATGTGGGAATTTTATTTTATTATCCAAATCATAACATTTAACACAAAAAGAATAAGAAAGGGATGGCTTTGATATTGATATCACGTTACATTATCATTTACCATTTACTCCTACTACCCATATTATACTTTGGGAGTAAATCTGTTATGCAATAAGTAGGTACTAAAATTTTTTCTTCTTTTAGAGTGTTTTACATGTATGAAGGAAAGTGCATGGTATCATTCAAGTTGATAAGAAATTACTTAATCAGTGGTGATACTGGTTTATTATTTTTCTATGAACTTCTTTTCTAAAAGCTGGAGAGTGGTTGTATGAGATTTGATTAAGGTCAAAGTAAGATGTATAGAAATGTCTTAAATTTCACCATATTCCAAAACTCCTTAAATCCCTAAACCTTGTAAAATCTAACCTGAATATCCTTAAATTCTATAAAAACAAATGCTGACTAGGCCCTATGCACCGTAACCTCAAAAATTTTCCCTTTAGATAATAAACCCATAAACCGTGCCCATTCAGATTATGCATAACCATCAAAGTAAATCTCCCACAAGGTAAAAAATGATTGGGCTTACCACAACCACCTACATCTATAAGCTTATTGTAGGTCTATTCTATATCAAGCATGTCAAGCAAAGCTTTTACTTTCCAATTTCCATTTTAGTAAAAAACGCAAGATCTATCATACGATATTGAGGATACAAATTCACCCAGAAAGAAATTCATCGTTCCCAAGACACATCAATATGAATAACTTTCCTCGTCTTCGTCCTTGTCCCTAGTCGGTACTACCCCTGACCTCGTAGGTAGTCTCATGACCCCTCCTTTTACATAATAATATACATATATAAAAACAATGTAAAGTCCATTCATATATAGAGCAAATACGTAGATCAAATTCTTATTTGGTAACTATACCATATACTGCTACATATTATTACCAAGGTTCGTGAGCCTATTCATTATTACTCGTAGATTGGTTAGATTCACCAGCAGGAGGGATCACTTCAGCCTTTTTTTCAGTTTTCGGATATAATTTAGTTGAGCTCTACGTGCCTCACTAAATTAGCACGTATTTGCTCAATGGATCTTCCTTTAACCTAACACGATTCTAACCCAACTCATCTTCAAGTCTATCTATCTCTCGTATGTTCTAGAGGTGATACTGATGAAACTCAAATGCTCGTACATCACAAGGGAGGTAGGGACTATGAAAAGAGATAGCGATGACGGTAGTGGTGGTGGTAATCGTAGTGGTGGTACCCCAACTTACATTAATAAACCATTTGATAGGGTGTCTATTTCTTCTGAAGTGACTAATCTTGTTTCCTAAAACCCGTGGGGGTCCATCCTTATACAGAAGGACATGGATAAAAATACAAAAATGCATATAACAAGCCCCTAACCCTTATACAACACAACCTTTACCATGCACCATCACGGAGGAACTTTAAGGGAGAAATATCTTTGGAACGGATTCCACATAGAATTGGACAGAATCTCAAGGTTCAATAGAGTCCCATAAAGTCTAGACTTTCCCCATGCTAGCTAAAGGATTTAACTTGTAATCAAATTGAGCATTCCACAGCCGGAAAAAACACACCTACCCTATGATACTTTCACCATAACTTTCCCCCAAAACAAAGTATATGGATTGACCCCAAGGAAGAAAGCAAAGTCCTCATTTATACTCATTTTGATCCACATTAAAAAAGCCTTTTACACAGGCTTTCTTCTTAAGTCTGTTCTTCGCTGTGGTTAGGGTGGTATATTATATGGCCCAAGTTGTTAGTACTAAGATCTATACCCATCCTGAATGTGACAGTCGACCTTCTATAAGGATTTTCTCTCTTGAGGAAAGGAAATTATCTTAAGCTTTTAAGACTGAAAGTATATATAGAAGTAGTTTAGTGTATTGCAGCAAGCTAACCTCATCCACCATCACCACAGTGCTAACCTAACCACTAATGGGTAGAGAAGAAGACAGCTAAGTATATCAGTAATGATAAGTCCAAGGGTGGGAATGAAATCTAAAATGTCTACACAGAGCTATCCATGTGGTCCGTGGTGGTAGGACGGAAATGGTACTGATGGTGGTTAGTTCAACTGGAAACTTTTAAGGAAGGAATTTGAATCTTCTATATGTCATATCACTTTAAGCATTTAGCACTACCAAGAAATAAGAATAATTACAAGTATTTGGAAAAGGGTGGAACTAAATAATAATGGATAGTAATTTCTAATAAGAAACTACCCTTTCTCTTTCAAAATGTGTTATTATTATCATATTTATCGCGTTTTCTTATGGGAATATGGTATTTAGAATGGGAATGGTGAGTTAGTACTCAAGTTCGTTGGTGGTAAAGAAGGGTGACTGCAACCAGAAGTATCAGTGTTTGCCAAGTCTGATTTATGTCTTGAGAATACCCATACTACATAAAACCTCTACCTAGATGAATTCATATGAAGAGTAGGTAGGTAGGTGTTGGCGGTGGTAGTAAAACATCTATAAAAGTTTTCAGCTTTCTAAAAACTTAACTCTTGTGGACTAGTGGAAACTCAAGAAATGAAATGTATTACATGCCTCTGTGAATAAATAAAATTCCTTGTCAAATCCTTACTTAACTTACATAAGAGGAAATTACACGTCGGCACAAGGAGGATTTATGCTAACTTTTCCGAACCAAATCAGAAGAATCACCAAAACACACTTGAAATAGCAGTGGGGATGATGATGGTGCTTAAGAGTACAAAAGTACTGACACTTTCAACATCACCAGAGAATCATCACCACTTCAGTACCACAACTGACTAGAGTTGAGGCTTTGAGCTAGAAAACGTGGCTGAAGGGCAAAGTTATTTTATTAGTTTGAGAATTTCTCCGGAAACGTTTCAAACTACGATGTAAATGCTTTCACCATCTTGTATTAAGGTTATAAAGGGGTTTAGAAGTAAATTCTGAGTCCTTCCTTCCGTTTTGGTATTTTAGATATGCTATATTGCTATAAATGTATTATTTATTTTTAGAAAAATTTCAAGGATTTCCTGTTTCGGTAAAATGAATTGACTTCAAGTAATATCTATAGCGAGACTAGGTCACGAACCTTCTTTTGCGTATGTGTAAGATAAGATATAAAAATTTATATATGATAATTCATATATATTACATTTTCAATATCAATATCATTTCATGACTAAAACATGTGACAGGAAATGATGAAAAATCCTTTATATAGCGACTTGTATATTTTGACACTGTATATTTTCTATGTGAACTTGTTTAAGTGGATTAATCAAGATTCTTTTCAGATGACAGGTGCCTCCGGGGACCCGGGTGCGTCGTAGAGATTTCATATATGATTAAGATAGAAAACGTGAATTGAGCTGAAAGATGAGATCTAAGGAAACCAAAGCTTTCAAAGATTATATTACCACTCCTACTACATACTACTGCTTTCTATTACTAACTTAATAATCTTCTTTTGATAAGTCAGAGTGTAAATTAAAGATTCAATCAAGTATTAGTTAGTGTTGGTAGGCAGTTTTGTCAGAGGGATCAATAGATTTTTTATTTAGGTGATGATACTAGGGGTAGTGGTGGTGTAAGAGTATTAATAATACGATTCCAGGCAGGACCAACCACTAGATTAACACTGCTGCTATTGATGTGGTTTTATGAGTCTTTTCATCTTTTTTCATCCATAGCTTTTTCATAAGCTCCATGGAGTTGCAATTGGCAACTGCAACTAGTAACCCGCATACAAAAAGCAAATTAGTGGAAAAAGCCAAAAGTAAAAGTCAATTTTAGCTATAATCCTTTTATGAGCTTGATACTGTATGAGATAGTTGGGGATACCATAGCAGAGGGTGATTATATTACAAGATATTATTATTATTCCGTCTATCTATCTAGGACAAGGGAAGTGAGGAGTTGGAAAGTTGAGCATTATCGTGACAAATTATTTTGCTCATGTACCCTGACACCTCATTAAAGGTTTGGACCTAATTTTTCAAACAGCTGGGCTCACAGCTCGTTCATTTCAGTAATAATCAGCTTTAGCTTGATTTGATATAAATGAGATGGGGATTGATATTTTTCATTGTCTGCAGGATATTTCATACGAGGTGGAATTTGCATGTCGATTTTGGGATTGTGAGTGACAATCAATGTGATGTTTAAATTGATGGTTTTATTTAGTTCAGCTTTGTGATAATGATAATGAAGAGAAAAAGATGTAGGCCAAGATAATGGCTATCATGAGTTTGAACTTTGGATAAGCCTTGTTAAAGATTTTGGTCAATTTGCATTAGATAATTTGTAAATCGAGGTAAATTTACTGGAAACTATTGGAAATTCGTATTAATTTATATAGGAATTTGTAATACAACTTACCGATAACTGTAAGAACAACTTGAAGAATGATGGGCGGATGGCTTGACACTTGACATTGATAGGAACCAGCGTCATTTTTTTCTGCTGCTTTTAGCCTTAGTTTCCAATTGTTTGGCTGCTCAAAGTTTATACTCAGACGCTCATCGTTACTGTAAGTGTGAAGACCTGAAGGATCATAAGAAAAAAAACTTCATTTCATTTTTATATTATGAAATTTTTCGGAGTTTGAAATTTGTTAAATAATTGATATGCAAGGTTTTACATTTCCATATGTCTTATAATATCTATAATCTTATAATTTTGTGCCTAATTTATCTTCTATCAGTATAGAATATATTAATTCACCTCATAATTCGTTCAAGGAACTTGATTTTACCTATTTAACACAATTATTTAAATGTTCTTTAAAAGAGAAAAAAAGTTTTATAGCCAGTGTGGATCATCTTTTAAGCATCTCAAAATCTTTAAAAAAAGGTTCAATACTAATCCATTCGAGTTCAAAGGTTAATTGAACACTATCCATTTAAGTGCGTACATATATACAAGTCAGGAAGGATGATCGGTCAAGGTTTACACGCACGACACACACATGTCTGTTAAACTAAAGCTAACTGTTTACTATTAAACACAAAATGCGGATTACACTCCTAAAATATTCCTTTGTTCGTGTACCCCCAATTCTAATCGCGTGAGGAAGTATCATTTTTCCTTGGGAAAAATAGAATGGTTAGATTGAAGTTGACAGAAAGTCAGAGGGAGATGGGATAAAAAATAAGATAAGAAAAGAAAAAAAAGAAAGTCGCATTGTATGAAGCGTGAAAGGGATTACTAAAGTTGATACTTCACAAGAATACTTGTTTCTTGTATTATTCGATTCAATATGATGATAGTAGTATGGAATAGTACGATGTATTCTGTGATTATTGGGTGATACGATCAACAAAACGGGGTATAATCCTCGTCATTCTTCTTTACACAGTTTGTCCTTTCTTTGTCCTGTTAAAGTGAACAACAGATTGTACTTTCTCTTTTTAACTGAACATCACAAAGGGAAGGATTGGGTTGAGGGGAAAGTCTTGTTCATAAATTACCCTTTAATATATTGAGTTGGGTAAAATACAGAAGTGAGGAAATGTATTGATTTTTGATTTAGTTGTAATTAACTGTGCGTTTTACATTTACATTAATACTTTTCAAATAAGTTAATCAGTTTTTGTTGTTTTTTTATGGAGGGATTATTTATTTTAGCTTTTTGGAATAAAGTTTTTTATTTTAGTTTTGTGCTTGATAGTGTAAGAAAATAAATTTAGATTTAGAAATATTACGATGAATAAGTAAGATTTTAGGGGCAAATGCCACGTGTATTTTTTCCCATGTTTATAAAATAAAATTAATGTAGTAGATCTTTAAATTTTTGAATTCTCCAGAGAAATTTCGATTCCTAAATTTAAAATTAATACTGTTAATAAAGGCAAATTGCTTAAAATTAAGTATAATTTTAATATTAAATTTATTTAGGGTAACACAGGTACTGAACCATTTTAACAATTTTTTTTCACATAAAATCTAAAAAAAATTCTTAAGCTCACACGACTTATGAACAAAACATTCCAATCGGTCCCTTAATTCACCCAGTTATACTCTACTCTACTTTTACTCTACTCTCCAACAAACCAAAAAGCTTTATCAACCCAAAAGATATCTCATGGAAATAAAGAAGTATATTCATACCTATTTGATTGTATCGGAGAACAGATAGAAATTTAAATAAAGGACACATTTCTGATTCATTCTGATGAATACAAAGTCAGACGGAAAGTCGATTCTTTCAGGTCATTAAACCAACTCGACTACTTTCACTACAACTACTACATCTAATACCTAAACCATAATAAAACCCATACTACTACTCCCACCACCACCCTACATACAGACAGACAGATACCACACATGCTTATAATAATAACAAAATAATAACTACACATAAAGTAATATATAAAAGTTCATGGTCTTTTACATCTTTAGATCCATATCAACTCTTCAATACAACTTTGTCTTTCTTTTCTTATTTTAGTTGGATCCATTACAATCGAAAGATTTAGAGATGTGCATGCATACTTAAGTACATCACATCAAAAAACGTACTAGATCTACATCTTCGT
>JAQGAA010000866.1:0-18681 GCA_034696425.1 Isotoma viridis | reverse complement strand
TGGAAAATAGGATTGAGTATTATATTGTTTCGTCTTTCGAGTCCCTTTTGTTGGAGTAATGAGTGGTTGTTTTTTCTCAGTTTAAATTACTTTAATTTCCTTACTACTATAATAGTTTTAAATTTCTTTATTAGCATTGGTTAACAAAATTTATGTGAAATTAACTGTTTCACTGAAATATTTATTTAGGCGTCAGTATCATTCTTAGTTATATTTGTTATGTAAGAACAAACCACAATTTGTAATTGTATCTGGATAGTAAATTCAGATAACTAACACTAACAACTCTTAACTATTGTACCTACCATAGCTCTATATGATATGTTGATGGTTTTACAGTTAGTAAGAGATTTGTAATCTCTACCAATAATACGGTAAATCAATTTAAAAACTGGACGTGATTGTGAAGGTACTGCACTGACATTTTAGACTATGTTAATGATCAATAATGTATAGGCTTAGAATTTAGTTTGTTACGAGATTACTGTGAAAGTAATCTCGGAGTACACCCGGTTTTATTACCAGGAGGGCATAGTTAATTTACTATGATACTACACGATATACTTAAGTAGTTTTACTAAACTTATCCGGTTAAAAAGCGACTTTCGAGAAAAGCTCGCTTCGTTTGTAATAATAGTAATTGTTTAGTAATAATATAGTGTTAATAATGTTAAACACGATATACAATACTTGAGTGCCCTATTCCCAAAACGTGAGACGTAGATAGTTTTCGGAATAAATATCCCTACCGAGAGAAACAAATGTCAGATCGTTTGGAAATCAGAGGATTATAGCATCATGTACAAAGCCAGGTACAAGTTTGAAAAATGATTATTTATTATATGTTGGTAATACCAATGAATAGAAGGATAGGTTACAACAGGTCATCATGATAAATACAAAGACCGAGTTAAGCTACCATTGACCCTAATCCAAATAAAAAACAATGAAAGAGAGTGAACTTTCCGTAGTCTATGAGATAATCAGCTTTCATCGTTTAATTTTCCAACTTTCTCCTGTACAGTTTTAATTTGTTTTTCTTATGATAGGCTCCAAAGACGATTTAAAGTTGAGAGATGTTATATTTATAAGCTTCGAGGAACTCGTTAAAATTATATAAAAGGTATTATTTAAACCTCTTATTCATTGCTGAGTTAATTTTACGTCATGTAACTTCAGATCACTCAGATTTTCTTAACAAACTTATCGTCTATTTCGCAATGATAGGTAATTACAATTTTTCGAATGAATGGACTTATTGAGTATTTCTGAATCATTATATCTTCTCAATGTAATAATGTTTCTCTGATACCCTTCACCCCTGCAATTTTTACCTAGTCTAGTCTCACGCATAATTATTTATCTTCACAGTAATGGTGGTAGTAACAATGTACCAAAAATACTATTATCTATACCAAATACATACATGTAACATCCCCACGAAATATCCCGGAGTTTTATCCACTGATATGAAATCCAATGGGTTTAGAAATAAATTGTATTTTATTATTGACTATTGAACCTTATTATTTATTAGTTTAATGTTGATTATTATATGTCTACTTAATATATTAATTTTTCGAGATAAACGTGTCTAATATATATATTATTATATGTCGTATTTCATAGGGTATAAGATCAGTTTTCGAAGTTAGAGAACCTCTCATCGTCTCACCTCGTACAAAATTACATCTCACTTTTTATGAATATGAAAGTATGACGATGTAACATAACCGTTGCGTTTATCGTGGATAATAATGAATTAATGAAATTGCCAGTGCACAGTAGTGTAACACTCGTCTACCTAACTTTATCTTAATATTATCACTAACTGTAATCCATCACAATATAGTATAGAGTAATGAAGTAAATAAATACACAACAAAATTACGATCTCATAATATCTGATGTTGTTGGCTTGCGTCTTCTTTATTAAAGAGATTGCATTATATTTTTACATTATTGAAGTATGAATTACTAATATGGCCTATTTTGAAAAAATAGGATCTTGATTGTTGTAAATGCTATTGAAAGGTATGTATTAAGTCGGTTATCGAAACAACTTAGAAAATGAGATTGATTGGAATACGACCTCAATATATGAATTCCAGAGAGGTAGTAACTTAGCATCAGTGCATGTCAGCAGGGTAGTATATTTAATAAAGGAAGAGAAATGCATGGCTTTTATAAAGAGAAATATTATTTTCTCATAGTTTCGTTGAATCCTTCCTATGATAGTCCTTATGAATTTGATAAATTGGAACCGTTTCACTACCTCAAAGGATAGGTAGTAGTGGTGTCCCATATTTCACTTATTTTATTTTATTCTTCTGCAAAGTTGTACGTGAGATTGCGATTCTAAGAAGAAGCATTCCTGTAGTATAGTACAGAAGAATCTGTTTAAGTAAAGCTTGAAATGGTATCCTTCTGGAATTATTGACGAGACTATGCACTTGAGGAAGACCTGGTTAAAAATTCAAATTCCAAACAAGCGACTAAGCGAATACTCGAAAACTACCACATCATACACTTTCAATTGAATTTAATGCAAATCTGACGGTAGCAAAGTGTGTTTATCAATTTGTCACTAACACCACACCCACCCACACACAGACGAACCATCATCCTCTTATGACAATAACAAAATATTTATTAATGGTCTCGTTTTGTTTACGCCTGTCAATGTGTCAGTCAAAAGCTAAACAATGACATTGATGAGTTTGTAGATCTCCCAATCATAGCATTATACGTTCTAGATAGTATTTTTTATTACAATTTTCTTGCATAGTGTATTTCAATAGCAACTGACAAAACTTGTAATCCCTTTCGGTTTTCAGGACATATTGACCAAAGCTTAGATTTCAGTTAAAAGTATGTCATGTAATAAAATTTCTGTTCATCTGGGAAGATACACTTCGTTTCACAAAAGCTGTAGCCCTGAACGGAACAAGAAGCTCGTAAAAAGCTAACTTAATGGTTTTGCTAAAACAATATTTGCTATTTCGAAAATTTTAGATGCACAGACGTTTCTGCAGGTAAAAATTCAACTATGTAACACAAAATATGTATATGTTTGCAATTACTAGAATAAAAATCCCCCTTAGGTAAAATCTTAGTTGGCCTACAATATTAATATTTTACATAAAAAAATACAGATGATGCATGTAATTCGATTTTGATAAGAGAATCCTTACATTTCTGATAATTTATAAATGCTGTCAAATATATTTTTAACAAATGTGTCTATTTCTAAAAATCTGAGCGAGTACAAAGTACACGAATCAAAGATATTATTACCTCGTATCTTATTAAAGAAATTATTAGCATATTTTGCATCTGTTACTTACAATCTTCATAAGCATAGGTAGTCTCTACTTCCATTATAGAAAGCTTCAACTGTACTTGGTAGGAGTCCATCAAATCAATACCTTGTCTTGAAGAAGCCTTCTTCATGAAATCGCGATAGAAAAGAAATTCGATGAATGAACATTTGTCATATTCAAAAACTAGCTAAAGCCAATATCACCTCACTCACATAAAAAAAACTTTTTTTCTATATAAAGAAAAAAAACATCCACGGATAACAATAATACTCTATCCACCTTACAAGATATATATAAACGGATAGAAATAGAAAGATGGATAGATTGGCGAAATCGCTCACCATTCTTATCCATTTGTTATTCAATCCAATTCATTCTTTCAAGACATAATTTCATGTCTTGAATATTATACAAACTTGGTTCAAATACACATTTCTTTTCTCTTTTGACTATGACAAAGTTACAAAGTTGCTGAAAATTCTCAATTGAGTTGAAATGAATTCGTCATCTTGAACGAGCAATAAGAATGATGGCTTCATTTCGAAAGGTCTGAAGAAATTGTAAAGCTTATTATTATATAGTAACTAGAACAGCAATATTATAATGGTGGTATGGATGCTTTTCAATACTGAGACATTATGCACTCATTGCGCCATCCGTCACCTTCCTTAGGAGGAAACAAAACCACAGAATTAAAAGAAATTTCAAAAACTAATTAAAACTTGCATCCGTATGTACTAAGAAGTTTTTAGATATGAAGTTGTTGTAGTAATATAATGTAATAAGTTGCATTTGATTTAAAAGATGGAATAAAATACGACGTTATATAGATTTATATATTGAGATTTATATCTTCTTGCAAGTATTCTACGGGTTTCCTTATTGTTTTTCATTCTTGACTTTCATTTCAATTACTTTTAAAGTTTTAATAGAAATTGTGGTTGAAGAAGTAAAGTTGAGTCCCCTATTTTAATGAAAAGTTTCATTTCTTTTTCAATTTATTATTTTCGATTTCATACTCATTTCATTCATTTTAGACTCAAGAATAATATATACCAAATGTACGTTTGGTGTGATTGAGCTGCACAAGGACATTAAGAAAAGAAGTTGGTGATAATATAATTATTTTAAGAATGTTCTATTATCAAAATGATGAATGAGAATTTGAGAGTTTGGGGAAATTAATAGAGTCTGTAGAATTTGCTTAGTTTGTAATTTCAATCTGATTTTCTGATTCGCTTAAGAATTGAGTTGTCACGTAGGCACGTTTTGGGTCAATATTTTGATTAATTTCATTTGGATAATAGATGATGTTTTTACTGTTTTTGTAATGCAAATTGCACTGTGTTTATTGAAGATTCGAGATGGATAATTTCGTACTTAATATGAATTTGTACATAAATGATATGAATGGTAGGTAGTAATATTCAAGTATCAACTTTACTTAGGTTCATCCGTCTTATAAAAACCAAAGGGTTTTAATCTTTTGGTAAGTGTGTAAATTTACGAAAATAAATCTTAAAACTTCTAATTGACCAGAAATTAAACAAAGATGCTAATTTCGTAAAATGAAATAGCGTTAAAAAATTTACATTTTATACTTTGAATAAAACGATTAACTATTTATTTTATTAATCATACACATGAATCAAAAGATGTATCGTCCAGTGGCTTGTAATTAACATTAAAAAGATTCATGGTCGAATACTAAATGATTAGACAATGAAAATGTACAAGATGTGGCTAAATGTTTTTCATGAATTAAAGCTGCATTTTGTCTAATAACTTGTAATACCATTCGATATTGCATTGGATTTCACATTTCATTTCTTCGGAAAATCAAAGTAATTATCAATAATAAGTTAAAAATGCAGTTTGCAAAAGACGGTAATACAAGCTTTGAAATAGGATGAACTTTTTTTGGGAAAAACAGTTGTCAATCATAAATAACTGTATAGCATTTAGAAAACAAAGCGTAATAAATAGTATATAGTGTGTTTGTTTTGGATAATAGTTGCTGACTTTGGAAAGGTCAAAAAATAAAAAGTCAATTTTCAAGTCTACGCAAAATAACCTACCTTTGTCTTTGTTTGATTAACTTATCTAAGACAGATTACCCTACATGTCATATTTTCACGTCTATTTGATTCAAACAAAAAGTGAATGTTACAGTAGCAAATAAAGCAAAAAAACATGTAGACTCAGTACAAAACTCTCTATCCAATATTTATTCAAACTGTTTTTTCACAGGTGCAACTGACGAATATACGCACATATGTAGGGTACACAAGCTAAAATATGCACAGGAAAGAACATTGGCATGCAAATTTTAGCCATTCACATTGCATGACACGACACTTGATTGACACCGACAGCATTCGCGTTTCATATTCCGACTTCAACCAAAAAGTCTCTAGAATTTACTACCAAAATTTGCAAAATACTCGGCTACTTTTAGGAATCTAGAGACCTTTCGTTCCCCGAATCTTGTAATGCAATGCCATCGCTTACTATGTCAATATGTCATAGTCATTCTGTATCTGTTTTCCAGGCATGTGATAATAACACTCTCGTTCATATACTCTCTCCTAACATAGGCAGTAAATTATAAAAGTGACATTGTACAAAAACGCTTCATCTATAATCTTTTCTTCTCATGTACCTAACTCGTGTCACAACATGTCAATGGGAATTTTGGAAAGAAAGCGTCATAACTCATATTTTCTACCCAGCTGAAGCAAAAGTAGTACAACAAACTGACGATGATGTTGAAATGCCTTAAAGAGAAATATTTTATAACTTCGTCTTGTCCATTGTAATTCCGGACTTAGGTATATTGAGATGCTGCTGAGTGGTCTTTTAGTAGTAGTGGCAGCAGCATATTTTTGATATTTCAATTCCACTTATTAAAGGAACTTCTTGCTTGACATCCTTTTCCTTTTTAAGAGTTGAGTATTCAATGTTGACACATGCACAAGGTACCGGGTATATACACAATGCATTAAAACCTTTTTCTGACTCTTCAGATGAAAAAAAAGTTCCACATGCACTTTTTTTATTATGAAAAACATTCAACCCTACCATTACAGAGGTTAGAGGAGTGCATTCTACTTCACAATTCTAACTGTACAAAGATCAAAAAGTCCTTATATACCGATGCCTTCGTAGGATTTTCTCTATTCTACCCGGGTATTGCACATTTCAATCTGAAGAAAACCGGCTTTCTCTTCTGCGCTTGCTGGTACTACTTCTACTAGTATACACTGTGAAACCAGGAGTTGAAAGTTCTTTTCAGAATACGATTCAATCCTCAGAGTACAAACTATTGTGTACGAAGTTCCGCATATAAAGTGAAAGTGCTTGGCACAATTTGAGCACATTCTTCGTCTCCAAGTCCACCGGGTAGGACACATTTCTTTCAAAGTCTCAGCATATAAAATCTCAGCATATACTACTACTAAACAGAATTCTATTTCGAATTCAACTTTCACCTTAAGCACTTAAGGAACGCTACTCTTAAAAATACCTTTTTAAAGAATCATTTCGCTTATAAAACTAGCAAGGAAAAAAATCAGCGTATCATCACACCCTTATAAAAACACGGACAAAAAATCTCATGGTTAGAGTAGTAGGGGTTGAAAAAGAACAGAAAAGTATATTAGAAAGCCAATTCTTCTACTACTGCTGCTGACTGCTGGTACAAACTACTGAAAGAGCTGGTAGTGTCTTTTTTATACCGATTCTTCTGGTTAGTAAATGGTCTGGTGTGAGTGAAACCCTCGTGGGCTCAACAGTCTTGATTCAGCATCCGGTGATGGTGGTTGTGGTCGGTTGTTGAAAGTTGTTACACAAAGTTATATAATCAACGTCTCTGGTCTCAGTCTCAATTTTCTCTATCCCTTTACCCTTTAGTTTACAAATTCTCTTGGAGAAGAACAGGAGTCACAACTTGTTAAGAGACTTCCTTTCCAGATGGTCCCTTCAATTTATTAACCTTCACAAGTCTCAACTGAACCCACTTCTCCTTCATGAATTTACATTCAAAGTTCTACTCCAAAGAAGTCATGGAATAGACCAAGGTATTATTAATATTACCATTTACAACTTTTACAAGTAATTCAGTCACCACTTGAAAATTACTCTAAAGAAGCTAAACATACTACCCTTGTCTTGACTTTGTATTATATGTCTGTTTTATTTGACACTGTACCCTCGTGGTTGGACCACAATCTTATATATATTGTGAAATAAATGTGTACTAATTTCCCTTATTGTGTCCTTTTGTGTGAAATATAAATGGATAAAGTTATTATTACTACCTTCTAAATAGAGGTAGTAGTAGACACACAGACTGTTGTACTTTTGAACATTGTACTGAAGTGAGTTGTAATTTAAATAAATAATTTAAAATTCATACATACATCCTATGAGACTATATAGTACATGAGAGACTAGTAAAGGTTGAATTGAAACACCCAAACATTGCAAATTGTAGTCAAGTATCAAAACCAAAGCACAAAGCCAATTAAACTACTTGTATACTACAGTACTGACACAGTATGTGTACTTTTGTCTCACTCGAAAAATAAACCGAAGTGTACTGAAATTGTTTCAAGCGACAAATACCTTAAAAGGGTTTTATCTGACTTTCGAGTTCCAGTTCAGTCGACCAGAGAGATATTCTCAGACTTGTAACATTCGGTGACAGAAGTTACTTCATTATTTCATATTTAGGTACTGAATTCCGACATTACTACTACAACTTGTACTACACTTGGTGAGAGTTCATTTCATACCTTGCAAAATTATTTATGAACAAAGTATCCCACATGCATAAGGTATATGTGTTCGTTTCGTATGATATAAAGGAATATCTATATGCAGACAAAAGTTAAATGAACTAAACTAATTGTAAGTTGTATAACCAAGCACGAAGGAAAACTATCAAACTATCAACATTATCAACTCTTCAAGTTTAGCGAAGCAAAACCAAGCTGAAAGTAAAAGGAATCTATGTTCAACTTTGGGAAATAATAATCTACCTTAAATATTATTATATAACAAAGACTCCAATATAGAGAAAGTATTTTAGTTCATATGAGGCAAATTAAGACTGGAGTTTTGCTGAAGAGTTACAACCCGGATGAGTGAGTATAAAAGATAATACTAATAATATTATAGAGAGATAGTAGAGAGAAAGAGAGAGAGTTATTTAGTTAAAATTACAAGATGAGAAGGTTTGATATAAATAAATAGTCAAAGAGTATTCGGAATTCGGATGATGGTGACAAGGGACTGAAATGGGTTTAGGATTTGCCTTAGACTAAGTAGTGTTGGTAAATTCCTAATTTCCTTTTGTCCAGAATTCGAATCGAATTTAGAGCAAAACTCAAAGCAACTAAAAACAAAACAGTAGTAGAAAGAGACAGAGCAATTTGAACTAGTCTTTAGTAGTTGTTCATGCTATACGAGTGCATACAATTTGCTTCATCCAAGTAAGAATCAATTATTCATTTCCCTTGGGACTAAAAACCGAAGAAGTTGCACTCTCCGAATATCACATCACAGAGAGACAATACTACTGTCTACTACCACTACAACGGGTACAATACACCCGAATAAACCGAATTCAGTCAGAAGTTCTATCTTCTATAGCTGTCTTTGTTGTCTAGTAGGAGTAATACTGTGTATTTATTTAACATTTATTTGTACTCTGATCTCTCATGAATTTTACCTACATCAACAAGGAAACTATATAAACTTCTAAAAGGTAGAGAATACTAAAATAAAATTATACCTTTAGCCAACGAAACCTTTTTGCTAACATTGAATTCATAACATTCCTTCGCTTTTTCAGCCTTTTGTTTGTGTTTCGTCTCATTTTCAAAGAGCTCAAAGTGAACTCTTTTAGAATAAAATAATGTAAAGTAAATTTCTAAAAAGAACCACCCACGTCCACTGGTACTACTATTCTTTGACTGGATTGGATGCATTAGCTTGAACTGAATATGCACTACTGATGATGTTATATAAGGATTGATGCAAACTACGATAAGAGACACAGACAGCTAACTAGTAGGACCACTAAACAAGCAAATCCCTGTGGGGAATTAAATTTGTAAAAGAACAAGGACGAAGGATTTTATATAAAGTATACAGAACCAAAAGCTGAAATCAAGAAATACCAAAAACGCTTCCAAGTATGACAACAATTGAGAAACAAAAACTAAACAGATAAAAATAAAATGTGCCAAGTTAAATAGACAAAGAACTTTGCTAATTCATTATCAAAGAGAGAACTCCTACTGTTACTTGTTATGCTCTGTGTGACAGAGGATTCTCAAATCTTGTTAAAGTCTTAAGAGCCTTTTGCTTACAAGTACAGTAAATAGACTTGCACTTTTGGGCAATCAACCTGCCTATGACCAAATAATCCTATATATACAGGTAGAAATTAATGAGCCCCAGTTAACCAGAGAGTTATCAACAGGTCAAAAGTCATCTCAAAAATTACTTGGTAATAAATAACTTTTACAAATTATTTCTACAGAAAAAGAACAAAACTAAAAAAATTGAGTGTGGGAAAATGAGACGAAGTGATTCCTCACGCGAAGAAGAAATCATGGGTTTGATGAATGGACAACCACAAGCAAGTGGTAGTGGGGGTTGTCAAAGAAATAATAACAGCAGCAGCAGTAGTAGTGTCATAGGATATAATAATACTTGTAAAGTTAGCAGTTTAACTAATTGTGCAAATAACAATAGAATTGGATTCGGTGATGATGATGAGGATCATGATGATGTTAATAATATTAGTCGTAGTGGTGCTTCAACTTCAATGATGGTGAAGAGCAGCAACTTTGCTACTGGCAGAATGACAAGTAAAAGCAGAAGTCATAGTCACAATGGCATGGTCAATGTCATGACAAGAATCCAAGTGTCCCTGCTCATCATCCTTTTCGTCACTTTAGCCGGTATGTTGGATCATTTTATGTATTTTATCTTATAGTGTCATATCATCATTGCATTATTTACTCTTTCATGTCAAAGGCAATGTTCATCTATTCATTAAGTGCATATGTATTACTTTGATACAAATTACAGCCATATCTTTTTACAAGAAAAATCTTGCAAAAATCCTTCATCTTATCATACTTTGGTGGAAAACACATTTTCTCATGTAAAAAGCTTGCCGATACTCCTGCTTTGTATTATAATGCCCCTTTATTCAAAATTGGGAAATATGAGGCAAATTGAGACAATCCAAGGGTAATAGGAATCTTAGTAATTTAATGTATCTTTATACAAAGGCTTAACTGTACCCCCAAACTACAAGCAAACAGTAGTAACTAGTATCCATAAATCTCATAAACGACCACAGCTTTTCATTACATGAATGAAATGAAATGTCTAATCATGAAATAATTATGTGACAATCAACAATACACATGATGCAGTTTTGTGGCTTGTTGTAATGATCCCACGAATAGCATATATAAGATATAGTAGTTTGTAAAGAGTAATTGAACACTTGATGATATTCTTTTAGTTATTTAATTCTTATTATAGCCAAACTTTTACTCCTGACTCCTTCATTACTATTATTATTATGACTACATCTTTTCATTATGTTCATATAATATATATACTTAATAGGTACACACCACCGGCATGTAAAAAGTACTTATAACTACGGAAGAAGACACTTAACCAAAGAAAAGCATTCATTTACTATTTAACTCCCATAATTCTAGGTTTATTCTTCTCATAATTTACGTCCTTTTGCTATAAATCTCCTTTTGAACGCAAAGGAGTATAAACTCTTAAAAAGAAATCTTTTCTCACGAAATAATCCTACAATAAGATTATATTATGAATTTCTGTTTAAAATTGCACTATGTTGAAAGTTTTATGGAATGGTATAAAAAATCTTAAATGAAAATGTGCTACTGATTCTTTATAAGTTTTATTGTATAAATTGCTTGCTCCTTGTTTTGTTCAGTGGTGGTTGGTGGTGGTTTTGAATGAGTTTTTTAAATGAAGAATAAAAGTATTATTTAAAAGGAAGAGAAAAAGCTAGAGAAAGAGGATGGGGGATTCTTCGGTAGTAAGAGATTTTGTTTTTTAAGAAATCCGGTTGAGCTTTGTTATTAAGAGGTAAAAGTTTCTTGAAAACTTTTATTATATTTTGTTAGACACGCATTTTTTTCATTTTACTCACTTTTCGGCTTTGTATCATATTTCTATTTTGAAGAACTATTAGACTAAAAACCATTTTTGTAAAAGTGCTACTACTACTGCTTTTGTAGTGTAATAGGAGGAACAAAAAGTACTATGTCTTGGAGTGTGTTTACTTATTACATAAATTGTATGTGTAAGTATATGTAAGTAGATACAAAGATATAGAAAAAAGACACAATGATAAAGTTGTTGAGAGACTTAAAATAAAATAAGAAGTAAAATAATCTTCATCTCTAGTTTCTAGTTGTCTTGTAAAAAGTCGGAGATTCTTTTTAGACACGACTTGAGACTTATCATCAGTTGAGTGAAAGATGGTAACCTTGTATACTTGTTAGTTACTTGACTTAGGGTTTTTCGGTAAGTTTTAGGAAATCCTGAGGGTGCGAGTGGTTGTATGGTCTTTGGTTGTGTTGGCGACTTTGACTCTAATTCGGATCCGTTGACGACCTCAGAGTCAGTAGCATTTATACTATGTATAGGGAATATAGAATATTGCCCTTGTCTCCTTTGACTTAACAAGGAGCTTTCTTTCTGTAGTATTTTAGATAAAGTAGTTGCATCCAAGTTTACCTTTAGTACTTGAGGACGATGGGAAGATGATGACGACTCGAGACCAAGATGTACCCGACCGGGTTCACTTGGCTTCTTGATTCTTGAGGTTTGATCCTCCGGGCTAAATAAATGATGATAAAAAGGAACTATGGGAATGGGAAAGGGTCTCGTCCTTGCTCTTGAGAGATTCTTTTCATATAACTTCCTTCTTCAGTACTTATAGTTTACTTGCAGTTGTGTGTGTATTTATAGTTGTGCAAAAGCTATTACAAAAGTACTAGTGGTACACGAGGTAACGCGTGCCTCATTATAGAAAAGAATTCCCTAGGTAATAAGTTCTAGGTATGTTAGTGCATCAGTCAGAGTCAGAAATAAAGTATGGATGGAAACACCGGGGAAATTTTATTTTGGAAAGTATTCTGAAGAAAGTAGTATAGGAATTGGGAAAGTTGTGTATAGTATAAATATAGCCAGTATCTAAGGAGTGAGAGGGTCGAGGTCGAAAGTACACACATAAAATGTAATGAAACGAAGGGCACGAAGTAGAACCTAAAACTCAAAAGAGTCTAAACTCGATACGATATATGATACGGATGAATTCAACGATAGGCAGAGGGATCATTTCAGTTAGTGTTCATTAAGCATAAAACCTTTAATGAAGATGAAGATTATTTAATGTTCTAGTGTAGTGTGTGAGTATCCCTCCTTTTAGTTTTGTGTCTAGGGTGTCAAGTTCCTGTATATGGAATGTGATGGGTTTCGAAAAATTTAAAATCAAGGGAAATACGTGAAAGCAGAAAATAAAATGAAACAGAGCGTAAAGACATTTAAAATCTGATAGAGATAAATACAATTCGAAGGTTTATGTATGACGTAAAACCTCTCTGAAACTTTCATCTAAAAGCGGTTCTATGATATGCAAAAGAGTTTTAAGATGTAACTTAATTTTCATCTCTAAGCAAATCTGCTGAACCTTACTTTTATGACCCAGTCACTTTAATAGTCTCAAGGTAAATGTGATAAGATAATGGTAATAGTAATAGTAGTAGTATCTTGTATCGTTTCTTCTTATCATCATCACCTTTTCTTAGTGAGAAAGATTAAAATTATTATAAAGTTAAACAAAGAGACTGGGAAAAAAGTTAAGGACTTTGTAAAAATTACCATATGGCATAATATTGTACTTTACACCAGGTGAAAGCTGCTTGGCTAGACTCGCAAGACACAAGTACTCTTCAAAAGGGACTGTGTAGTCTATGAGTGCATGCAAAGCTAAAAAGTAAAATAAAGTAAAACTTTTTATAAAAAGAAAAGCCACCCTTGTCATGCAAATTTTGACCTTCACCACCGGGTAATCATAAGTATCATAATATTCATAACCATTCACCCGTACAGAAATAAGGTACCCGTGTTTTTTTAACTGCATAGGGGAAACAGATTGTGCATACAATTTTAAAAATTTAGATACCCCCTTCTGCTCCGTGTTAATTCAAGTGTGTACTAAGAACTTTTGTCACATACTTATTTTTTTTCGATTCCGTTTATTAAGGGCAAGTTTTTTAACTTAATTGTAAAGATTTATGATAAAATCGTATGGAATTAAGTTTCCATATTTTATAGGCACAATTTTAAACTGAAAATTATTTAAAACCACCTAATATTCAAAAGAAAGCTTTGTACTGCCAAGAAATGGAATTGCAAATTAAGTGGTGTTGTGATAAAACAGTAAAACTTCAATGCTCGGTAGTATGTACTTGTGTCAGAAAAGGAAGGAAAGGGTTAAATAACTCTCAACGAAGCGAGTCAAGCCAACCCAGTTTAGAAAAGTAAAACTACCTTGAGAGAGATGTTATAAGAAAGTGTGTAGTATTTGTCGGGATATGAACACATGAAGAAATGAACATGAAAAATAAAATTGCGGAAGGAAGTGAAAAGAGTTTTTACAGACCTTAAAAACTTTTTACGAATATCGTATAAGTTTGATGTGATTTTGTCCATACCACACACATATATCCTCAGGATGATGCAGAGACAGGATAATATAGTATCGAGATCAGTCAGACATATGCACACACACCAGGATCCAAACCACCACAACAAATATCCAAACTACGACCACATATTCTTCAGTTTTATTCATGTTTTTATAGCACTTAGCATCCCATTCAGTACTCATGCCAATGTACAATTTTGAAAGACGGATTTCTTGTTTATTGCACATTTTCGGATTATAAATCCCCCTTCGGTCTCAATATTATATTGCAAAGCAGTAAGATCATATTATCCTGTTTAAGTTCATATATATGTATGCCTCTGTTTAAGTAAACCAACCGAGAAATTTCATTTCTCAGAGAGATAAAACTGTTGGAACGAATGAAGGACGGATGTCATTCCAAGTTATTTTTTGTTCTTATTATTACTATTAACTATATACAGAATACATATGTGTGTCGGAATGACTATGAACATCACATAGTCAATATACAGCCCTTAAAAGCAGCAGTAGCGGAAGAATAGAAAGTATTAAAAACAGAGCCACCCTGACGCTTTTACTTCTGGCAAAAGCACTCAAAACTAACCTTAAGGAAACTTGAATTGAAGCTTCTTACAGCTTCTTCTAAAGAAAGCATGAGCTATAAAACAAGACCGAGTTTTACTTCTAGTTCTTCAGGCTTTTTTTTAAGAAACGGGTGAGAATATTCCGTCTGTTGTTACTTCCTTTAAAATGACTAGAGCATTGCGTTGTTCTTTGTGGAGCCTTTGAATCGTCGACCCGACCACTAGTAGTTGTAGTACTACTGGAGGTACTACTACTACTAGGAAAATGCACCATACCATGATGATGTGATGCCATGAGCCAAGTTGGATTTGGATTTCTGTGTTTGTTGTTGGTGAAATGGAAATAAAACAGGGAATTACTTAATACTATCACCCAAAACTGAGACTCGAGCTTTCTTATTGTAGTGGAAATAAGGTAAGGAGAGAGATAGATAGAAGATGTTGTAAGAAAAATAAGTTGATAGTGGTGGTGAAAGCAGTAGAGGGCTAGAAATGGTATGGTTGGATGGTTCATAAAATTTCGGAAGAGGTTACCTCATTTTGATTGTGGTTCTGACTCTTAAAAACATCTGACAAGTAGATAGGTACTGTGTACTAAATATATGGGAAGGGAGACAACTACTAGTATTCTTTGTAGTAGAGTGTGATTATGGTATAATATAAGGGTGGTAGTAGTGGAAGTATTAAGGGTAGTTGTATGGGGAAAGTACAGCATTCATGAGATTTTTGGTATTATTGTGTGGGAGAAAGTATAGAGACAATAATTCCTTGTCAGTTGTTTTGTGGTGGATCTGCAGCAAGATGGACGGACATCACATCTCGTCTTTATTTCATTAAGGGCAAGGGCAGCAGTCTTATGACTTTATTACTGAGGTATTTTTTTTTTCTTGGAAATGTGTAGAACCTCATTGGAATTAATTTTCTTTCCTATTTGTGGTGAAAGTTGCACCTACTTTTTGTAAGAACTGGATTGTATTAAATATTTTGCCGTTATTCTTGACTTTAAATCAACCAAGAATTCTATAATTGAATTGTGAGTGCTTAAAAATGCAGGGACAGGGATATTTAGTTCATGTGCCTACTAAAATGAATGAATATAATATAATTTAAGGAGAAAGTTCGTGTGATGTGATGGTATATAGAAAACTCAAAATGGTCATTTACGCATTAAATTAATAGTTCAAACAAACGTCGAATGTATGCTGGATTCGTTGTAATTTCTTAGCCCTATCTTAGTATTAAAAACAAATAATTAATGCATTATTTTCTTAGACTATATAAAATTACACAAGCTAAAGCCGTACTCAATATTTCATACTACATATTACTATTTCGGGTTAAACATTGAAATAAATAATTTATGAGAGCAATTTCATCGATAGCTTAGTAAAAATTTTTGTGACCCGTGCTAATTTGCCACTCGAATGATATAATACCTAGAAATTTGCCAACGGTAATTTTTTATCATCAATCCTAGATATAGGATGTAACATTCTAAAAATTTAAGCACCCATTCATTTTTTCTCAAACGAGGCGTAACTTTTGTCGCTCGCTCCCATTACTTACATAATCGACACGAATACCCTTTCAACCTTCAAAAGACGGAACTTGGCCATCCTGGTCTAAAAAAGTATATCACCGAAGCTAACACCATCACCCCATTGTCAACCATGCGAACGAAGCCAACTCGACAAGAAAAACTGCAAAAAGTCGTCACATCGGTTTCCTGTGTCCTTGTTCTTTTCCATAGGAATCTCTATCTGCCTTTCCGTATCCTTTTCCTCTCTCTCCCCTCTATATCTGTATTTTTACTCCCAAAGTCCACACCAGACAAGAGTGACTTCCACACTTTTAGTTCTAGATGCACAGTTATTTTCAGAGACATTAGAACCTTCTCTAAAGTACATATATATATATATATGTAACTGAGGTAAAAAGACTAAAAAGACACGTTTTTGTGAAAGGTCGTCTAGATCGGGATGGGTGGTTAGAATAGAAAGAACTAAATTTGGCTTCAGAATTGTGCCATTTTCTTTTCTCTTTAGAAGAAAGCATTTCTCTTCTATTCTTACTGTAAGGTCTACACACGTAGTATATACCGTTTTTAGGAAGAGTCAGGTTTGTTTCGCCTTTTAGGTGTGTTGCTCCTCATGTAAAATGCACATGGTGGTGTTTGTTAGTTTTGTTATTTCCCTTTTTCTTCTTCCTTCCGAAATCCGTCTGTCTTTTTTACTCTTGTGTGGTTCTGTTCATAAGGTTTGTATTCGATTAGGTTCAAGTGATTTATAATTAGACCTTATTCAATTTTAATGAAAAAACTTTTGGCTAAATATTCAATGATTTACCAAAATTAGATCTTGGCCAAGCTTACTTCACTAGTCAACATATCATCTGAATATTGAACATTGAATCTTATAAAAAGTCTTTAACCCCGTCTTAGGCCCACTTATTTAGTCCACTTATCCTTGAAAGTCTTTGGATAACCCTTGAAACGTAATGAATACACGTGGCTTTTGAACCACCTTTCAGTTTGGTGTATCCTGAATCCTACAGTCTACTTTGCTATCTTGTAAATCAGTCATGTGGCAGATGAATTCTTTGTACAATCGTATACATACAAAACATATAGATGATGTCAAATGTATATATTTTAATACTGTTCTTCTAACCCCTATAAATACCCTTTGGCCTACGAATGAAAGTACACATTGGTCTCACCTCTCGGTCTCATCTCACCTAAGGTTTATCTCATAAGAATCCATTAAGGCACTACTTCACACACATACAACCCTCTATAATTGTCTCTAGGCTATTTGAAGACAAACACCTTTCCTCTAGTCTTTCCTCATATAGAACATCCAGGATTCACTTGAAACTTTGAAATGGTCGTTGTCGTCATCAAACCGAAGCGTAGGTATTGAAATATTGGCCTTTGTGCATGTGTGCCTTCCTCTTGCCTGTAGCATTTCTATCTTGATAATATAAATAAAGCATGTTCATAATATGTGTACTTATTCCAGGTTGATATGATAAGTCTTTTAAGCCAAGCTTTACCTTAGAAAAGGAATTGGCTTCACATCACACACAACAATAGCATACATTTTCTCATGGTTTGAGCCTTTAAACGAGCCGTGGTAAAGCGGATGTTCGTTTTATGGAAGGAATATGGTGAAATGGTTCGCCGAGCTCGGTGGTACGTCTTCCTTGAGCTTGACTTGATAAGGTATCTATGTGGTTGAGTATGGCTAGTGTACATTGGGTTGCACAGATGAGCAGTGAATCCGAATCCGATTTGAATTTTAAATGGAAATGTGTTCAGGTCATGAAAGCAGCATCTAGGGAACTGGGTAAAAGATAGATAGAGACAGAAAGTCCTTACCTTACTTTTACGCCCTACCTAACTTTACCATATGGATATTATCATAGTAATCCTTATTCCATATTCTCTCTGAAAGATACAATTTTACTAGTATTGCTACTACTAGAGCAAACGAGCACTGTTATTATTGTTATTATTATTATTAACATGCAGAAGCTTCACTATTTTACATGCATATTTGACTCCCTTGTGCCATATCTTTGTATAAAGTCAAATGGGTACCTGGCTTATCGTAATGTAGGTAAATGCTGTTAGTTTTTGAAAAAATGAATCTTTCTGCTAGACAACATCCTGCTGGCTGGCTCTCGGCATAGTTGGACTCCTAGATGTGACTTGATTCATTTAAGATATCTAATCTAACAATGTATTAAACTTAACCTTGCTTTTACTGTTCATCAAGGTGTTAAACTTGGACAAGGTTTGTTATTACGATATAAAGCTCTTCTCTTATTTATTCTTATTCTGGACAAAAACGGAAGTTTTAGCGTGCACGAGGGGCAATTCAATGTATGACAAGACAATAAGCGTGTCTCAGATGTTCATGAGAGTTCAAATAAATTGAATTTTATCATGACATCATCCTTTTGTTGGAAGTAAAACTTGTACCCTTTGGCCTCAAAGTACTAC
>JAQGAA010000865.1:0-18681 GCA_034696425.1 Isotoma viridis | reverse complement strand
CCTATCCTACCAATGTTAACGCCAATGCACCCAACAGAGTAAAGAACCCTCCTAGGATCTAGTCATAAGCACATTAGTAGTGTGAATTACCTTTAGTTCTTGGGGTTTTCTCATTCAGTTGCTGCTTCACAGGATTTTTACCTTTTGGCTTTCTCCTCTTGAGCTCAGGTTTCTCGGTCGATGAGCATTTGCGTGTGTTTGGAAAGGAAATATCCTTTCTCTTCAATAGGACCACAATCAGTTTAACCTGAAGGAAGGGGTCGGCCAGGGGCGATTTTTCTGTTGAAAAACAATATAGAATTGGCATGTGCTAATTTATCACTTTATAAAGCTTGACATGAGGCTAACTGTTCTTCCACGTGTAATTTTCTCTGACTGATTGATTGTCCGTAGAGAGAAAGTTTAGGTAAATCTAGGAGTTTATTCTAAGGCTACATGGTTCTCTGGGGTAATCAATCCTTAGAGGAAATTGATCAGGTGGCAGGGTCAATGAATAGTGGTAACTTCTTTTGTACTTATTATTACTCTAATAAAAACCATACTTTTTGTTAAGAAAAGGTTTTATTTTTTCAAGTTGGCGACTAAGAAAACATAATGTATGGATAAATATAGGATTAGGTAGTAGTAGTCGGTAGTATATCATGAGTATAGATCAAGTTAGATTGCTTGTAAAAGATGACAACGTTTTTGTCTAGAAAGTGGCAATAGGGCTGGACAAGTGTTGAAGCACATGCAATCTGAAGTGTGGTAAATGGGAAGTTAACGGGCGCCAAAGCCGTAAACTTTGTCAAATTAGTGTATTTAGAATTAAGCTCATTAAAGTTTTTCTACAACGGGGACGGCAAATAGTTTTGATGACAGAGAATTGAAGCGCAGCTGTTGAGAGTTGACATTTCATGCGATTAACGTGAACATGTTGACGGAACTGTTTCCGTTAGTTGTTTCTTCGGAGTATCTGAAGAGTCACCGAGGCCAAACGGATACAGATTGGCATATTACTACGTCCCTCTTTTAATTCTTTTAACTTTTTATGGTTGAAACTATTTTTCTTTAAATCTTATTGAAAGGGTTAGCTGGCCAAACACAATCTGTCATCAAATGCTATGCTGTACAGTACTTTTAAATAAGATTTTTTCTTATATTGTACTAGCTTTATACATTCCTTATATACAATCCAGTGACATGGGGGAGGGTGGTAAAAGTTTTATTTGATAGAATGAAAAATGTAATGTTACTTAATCAGGTCGTATCATTGAATAAAATTAAAATTGCATCTTCTTTGACTAGCCGTCCTATCTCATATGTCTCATCTGGATATGTAGGCACTTTCCTTCTGTCTGATGACATTATGTCAGTCAATTAGACTCAATGCGGCACTAAAACATTCCAGAAAGAAGTGATTCTTGGAGGACGATGGAATTTCTCGGATGTGCTACGAATCATTGCATGAAATCTTAGATTGCATAGTTAGCTAGGATGCTGACAGATTGTCCTGTCCCCCTTGTCTTTATCGTCATTTGCTTAACACCAAAAAGACATTGAAAAAGTTTGTTAACTAGTGAAAAGTTGGGTACAGTGATCTTTTCGTTTTGTCGTGCATCTTCGTATGTCCGTGATCTTGTCCTAATTTATTTTACAAACTTCTTTCTTCTTGAAAGACAGTCACATTATACTCGTCCTGAATTTCCGAGCACGGTTTCTTTTACTAAAACAACCGAATTGCTCCTTGCATTGTAACCAATACATTATGGAACACGTAATAAACCATTTTCATTTATAAGAAACATATGAGTTGCTCTTGTCTTTTGTGGTATTGCTTCATACATGTGTTCTGAATCATGTAGTCTTTTCTGTACCATTTGAGACAGGAAGCAGAGTAGCAACATAAGGTTCAATTAAAAGACAAGGCATATCGGTGATAATTCTTCGTAAGCATAATGTAAATTTTATGAACGCTTTACGCTTTGCTTATTATTTGCTTTTCATATTGTTTCCCATAATATTTAAGTTTTTAAAACAGCCCTATCTATCTATTCATACTTGAAATAGTATTTTTTCAAATTACGAAACTATGCAGTACAATCTTATCGTTACTCACGATATTATTTAAAAATTTTTTTTTTAAGTTTTAAAAAGCACTAGAGGTTTGATTACTATTCAATATAACTCAGTGACCCGAACGTATCCTTTATTCTCTATCATTCATTTATTTTCCTATATCCCTAACGCTTAAAAATTCCGTGGTTGGAGAAAAATAACCAAGCAATAAAAGTAAATGAGTCTTCAACTAAAAAAAACACTTACGAATGCTGAAGGCGTACCTCAAGTCCAAAATCAAAGCTCTCCCTTGGCCAACCAAACCAAATACCTACTATTCTTTAAATGATTATGACTACGACAAAAACTTTCCCCCACTCCTTTTTCTATTTATCTACAAATCCGATTACGACAGTAGTTACCTTCAGTGAAAGTATTTTGTCATCATTACTTTCTTTTAATCAGTAATCTATGTGCAGTTGGTGGTAGAAAAAGAAATGGTTGCATCGCTCTTTCACAATTAATTAACCACTCTGAAAAATGTTTCGATCTGAACATGATTTTTATTACAAAGACCCTTATGCATTTGGATAGCATTGATTTTCCACACTAATAATACGTTTTGCTCTTTTATCCTAGGTGAGCAAGCGTACAACTATTCCAAATAGTAGTTTTTTATCGACTGCATTTAAAATCTATTTGTATTTTTGATACACACTCCATATTGTATAGAATAAAATCTAGAGCAGTAAGCGAGTAAACTTAAGTACTTTTATACCAAAAAAATCCAATTGTATGAATAGATAAGAATATATATCGTAAAGATATTTTACAAGAAGAGGTTAAAATTTGAACTTGTTTGTATGTGTATAAAATATCACGGAAGAAGTGGAGAGTTGTCGCATACTAGATTATCAAAAGGCGTTCGTTGTACCATTTTCATTGCTTAGTCGAGTGTCTAAAATGGTCTCCAGAAATCATTTGTCACCAAAGAAGCCGTGACTGTTTCCACTCACCATCCACACGTATCCATCTCTCTCTCTACATAGAACTATCTATAAAATAAAATGCATCTTTTAAGGGATATACACACAGTTAATCTATATTCTATACCTCCCCATAACATAACTGATGATAATGCCAGAGACTAAAAGCCTCTTAGATTTACCGTAACAAACAAACTAAAAAGCTCAAGTTAAGCCCTATGGTGGTGGTGATGGGATATTGGAGACATTATTTGGTTTTTGTCGTCTGAGCACACTTCATTTCTCGGTGAATGGGAGTCTATTCTGTATAGATCTATAGTGGTAAAAGTAACATTGGTATTAGTGACAATGGTAGTAGTAGTTGTAGTGACTCTGCTCTCCGAATTCCAATTACAATTGGAATTTATATATCCTAACCCATTTGGCTTTACGAGAAACCGTTTATCCCAATATTGACTTTTTCCACCTCGTTGGCTCTTCTTTGATCATCCTCATACTTAATCGAATGGAATGAAGCTAGCTTGTAATATTCTCTCTCTCTCTGTGTGTATCTTTCTTTTATTCTTGGGTGCTACTAGAGTATTATGTTTTTACTTATCTTTAATATAATCCATATGTATCCTTTCCACGCCTTCCTTCCTATTATTGATCTCCTCAAGACCATAATCTCATTCTACTCTTCACAGCACACAGGTTTCTTTACTTGCATTTGCCAGAGCGAACCTTTTGAATAATAATACAGAATTACAGAATAGTTGAGAGAGTTTAGAGGGACTGCAATATAATCTAGGTACTCTGGATAATCGATCGAATCTGGAAAATCTCATTTCATTTTATCAATACTACATAATATCCATGTCTATTAGATTTACTTATTTACATTCTATGGAGCTGACCAAATTCCATTTCCGTTTGTAAGAATATTATAAGAGTAATACAATAATATTTGTTTTATTTCATTTCTACCTCACATAGTCACACAACGTTTAAATCCTTTCAAGCCTTTTTTTTATCTATTTATTGACCAAGGTAAATTAACCCATCGTTATAAAACCACAGTTTGTCAATTTTCTTGATTTAGTTAAGTAAATATAAGTCTGTTTGGTGACAAAATTTCCATTGAAGGTAGGGCACATTCTGAGAATTTTAATTACGGGAAATACCTTGGGAGAGAATTGAAGAATCGAAAACTTCTTGTCCTTTATTAACACAAGAGATACAATCAGTTAGTTACTTCATCAACCTTTTAATTATTATTCTTCAATAATTACCCCATACATTTATATTTATATATTGCATAGTACAGTATAACTGTTTAGATTCCTTTGATACTCATTTCCCTAATATAATTAAAAACTATGCCAATAAATTTGATTAAATGTATAAACATTCCTCGAACTTAATGTCTTTTCATGGATTTAAATTCGACTAAGCTTTCTAGAAGCTTAACCAAAATCCTGAGTTTCAAGTTTCCAATGCAAATATTTACAAATTTATTAGCTAACCAAATAGCTAAAAAGTACGCTTTTTCCTCGTATGGAATGACTTTAAGAGTTTGAATAAATTCTAATCACCAAGATTACTAGCAATTATTTCTCGAGATTATTTGCTTAAGAAAACTTCTCAAGTCTGTTCAAGCTCCTTAAAGTATAAATTAGATCCACGAGAAATCCTACTTTTCTCTAGAATTATGATAAACTAGTAATTAAAATAAGTTGTGTAGTTATCTAACTTATTAAAATTTACTCATGCGATTGTACATTAACAAACATAACAACCAAGATACCCATTTTATAATATGTTACTTCCAGTAGACCATTAGCATTTTTACCTCTAACTCGAACTCGAGGTTTCATGTCAAATTATCTTACCCAGGCAGGCAGGGCAGCCAAGAAATTATAAAACGAAAGGGTGAATACTATACGATTAAGTTACAGTAGTATGCTTATTAGTGGGCGTGGGTTGGGTTTGAGTGTCGTTCAATACCTCATTAGATATTTATAAGCAGTTGGATAGCGGGGGCCTTTAGTCACTCATCGAAAGACAATTCGCTAATTTAACTTCAAACAATAGCCACACACAAAATCCCTTATCTATGTTATTAAATTTATATCTGTATAATTTACCATAATAACGCACAAAAACATTTACATATCATTTAACTCATTAAAAAAATTCATCAAGTCTTTAACAAAAAATCAACTTTGAAAAAAGTTACATTTCAAAATGACCACAATACAAAAAATCCTATGCCTACTTACTACTAGGTACTAATAGCTTTCTAGTTATCTTATATTATGTCTGTAATACAATGATAAATACGATGATACATACATGTCAGATACTAAAATATAAATAACGAAGGTATTATGTGTCATCCTGACAAGCATCTTAAAGGATAATATAATAATAATGAAGACATAAAATATTGAATCACCACAATAACAAAACTCAATGCAAAATAAGTATATAATAAATAGTATTTCCCAATTTTTCTTTTGAGACATTTTAACAAACTCTATACAATAATGTTTTGGCTTTTTTCTATTTATTTTTGTTCAATCCGTCAAGCATCAAAAACTTGCTAATAATAATCACCATACTATTTATGTTCTATTATGGGATGTTGTAAATAATATTTAAGAAAGATTTGAATTACACCCAGACACCATTTATAATAATATTTACTAATTCCTTTCTTTTTATTCCACTACCAACACCTTGAATGCCTTTGGTTTTACAGAAAGGAAACAACTTTCAAAATAAATTGTAAGCTAAAGTATAGTAAAGAATAGTGCAATGAACTAGTGAACTGCTCAAGTGATATTTTAACTATATATACGTAGCTTACGACAAGGAGCTTATGGCATAAGGGAATATAAAGAATGTAAATTTATAAACAATTTCAATAGAGATAATTACTCTGGAGAAATGGCTTTAACAGGTTGTGTGATGAAAAAGAAATGAATAAAAAATCCTTGAGTAAATAAAAGGCAAGGAAACAAGTGTTATAATAATACTACGAAGGTATAAAAAGCTCACAAGATGATAATTTAATATTATTACGGCATTTGATAAAAATATATTGATGGTTGGGTTTTTATTAACAATTTGAACTCGTCAGTTGGTGATGGTGCTAAATACTAGTGCCTACCCGACTGTGCAAACAAACATTTGTGCAAAGAGAGTTTTGAATAAAGGAGAGGATGAATGACCACTCAGCTGTCAATCAAATCAGGCAAATTTATTCTAATTGCATGAAAGAGGAGCCGCTCTAAGTCATATAAGCTGTAATTACTGATTCTCATTAAAATATCTGCCTTAATTTCTCCCGTTTGAACTCAACACTTAGTTTTCTTCCTCTCTTAGTAGTAGTAGTAAGTAGCAATAGTTTGCATTTGTTCTGGTCATTTTTCTGCAATGAGTTGACTCTGTAGCTTAAAAAGTTAGCGTGTCCTGAGAAAAAATAAAATCCTTTAATCGTTCTTTGTTAATCTTGTCTGATAAAAATGTTCAAAAGACTTGTCATTAAGAAAAACTACTATGGAGGGAATGAGTTTGCAAAAATATTCATTAGTGAATTGAAATCGGTTAGTCAGTCCGATACGGTATCATGTCATCATATCTTTACTATTGCATCTCTTTCTGCACTGCAACTGTTCCACTATTGACTATATAGTTCATTATATTTTTTTAATAGCATTATGATAATTATTATTTTGATAATCTTTCTCAAAGTTTCTTATTGTGAGACAGCCTGCCTACACACACATACATTGATGATAATGATGATGATGGCTACTTTGTCTCGTTACTATCGACACGTTTCCCAAATTCATGCAAAGTGATCAAATTCAGGAACCCTGGGGCTTCTAGAACATAAAATTCCTCTCATTTTCATATTTTCTTCCATTCATTCCCTTTTCCGTTCCTTTTCTTAATTACTCTATGTGGTGATGGTAGTGCAAGAGTAGTTTTTCTTTAGACAATAGGTTCATATAAAAACTTTAGGAGTGGAACGGAGCAGGTGATAATTAAATATTTTCAAGTGACACGAAATGTGATCAAGATAATAATATATTCATAATCCAGAGCCATTTGGCATTTCATCAACACATTTGTTTGATATAATTACCTGCACTACGGGAATCTCGTTTTATTTCCAAATGTAAATCTACAACTATTATAATGTTCATACCTCTTGGCATATGTACAAAGGTACTACCTTTACATCCCTTTTTCCTTTCGTGCATGATTTTTCTAACACTTCCTATCCACTATTATGTTTTCAAAAAATTGGGAAACTGATCGACAACAGCAACCAGCACCCGTAATTCCACCTCCATGCTAAGTTTCATTAATTTTTTCAACTTATCCAATGTGCCATTTTATCACGCTTTTCCTGCCGATATTTGACAGCTTTACACAGTCACTTCTCATTTTATATACAATTCATAGTCCGAGATATTTAATTTAATAATCATTTATTATTTCTATTCAAAATCTACTTCACTCATGAATTAACAAGATCTAAATAGGCTTTCCTTTCCATTAATCGATATTCCTTTTCAGTAGTAAATTCCAATATACGGAGCAAATTATATTTTATGAAGCAAATAAATCCTCATGTGTGCAATTGTAAAAATTTCCAAACAATTTTTCTAATTAAGTACAAAATGTAGTTTTCTTTTCATATTATGGCTTTCTCTCTGGGGTACATAAAAGGTAGACAAAAATAGTAATAAGTGTAAATTCCAAACCCATGTGACATATCCTAATCGAAATTAATGTTGTCTGAAATCTGAAATACCAAGATGAGTGATAATATCTGTGCAAACAACGGTTAGTTTGAGTTCACTAGTAGCAACTAGCAAGTGTCATGATGGCAGTAAGAAAAGAATGATTGTGATCGAAAACGATGGAATATTTGTGTAGCAATTTGTATGAAAGGAATAGAAGCTGAAAATGAGTTTGTTTGAAAAGGGATTCCAATTCCAAAGGCGCAAACAAGCATAAATGATACATGGTGTTCTGAATACCGAGTATCTATTGCAAGCGTTTTTCATCACTACTTCTAATACCATATATACCACCACTACCACCATTCTTCAATTCATGTTAAAAGTCCTAAGTGCTTTATTCTGTATAAACTTAACATGACGCCCTATTAGTCCATGCCATTTAATTTTTGCATTCGAAGTTTGTTACCAACTATCAACTAGTAATAGGCATGAAGTCTGAAGAGTAAATGGAAATAATCGGACATTGTTAGGTAGCTTTTTATTATATCACTTTGAGTGTTATATTAGACATTCACTTTGACTACACACGAGAATCATCATCAACTACTAAACTATTATTACCAGTTATCCATTCTCTTGTATGTGTGTAGAACTTTATTGCTTGAGCTTCACTGAGCTTGTTCTTCTTTTCAGTTGGTTAACCATGAAGTATTCGACAAAGTTTGAAGTTATTACAAGCCCTATCATTCATTTATCTTTTGTCACTCACTTTTATGTTTCTTAGTGTCCAATCGCAATAATAATAATCACCAAAATGCAATCTAATATTGGGATTAGATTAATTTCATTCTACGGTATGTATATACTTATATGGGAGAATCATTCTGTTAGGATTCTGTGTGTTTAGGGATAAGAAGCACCCACCACCACAGTCCTCATTATTATTTTCACGAGGCTTGACAACAAAAAGGTGACTGCAGGACGTTGTCATTAGTCCCTATAGTTTGTGTGTATTATTTGTCTAGTATATTATTCGTATTGTCATTAGTTAATGTAAGGACATTTGATTCATTTCATGTGATGTTGGTGATATCAAATCTCTTTACGGAGGAGATGCGTGACAGCTTCAATGTGGGCGTTAGTTTGATGCATTGTGATTAGCTTTCCATTATCCACACTGGTGCGAGGTTGAGTTAGCCAATTCGCTGTTTTCAATTAAGCGAAATCAGGTCTATTGACGTTGACCGCCTTCTTACATTTTACATATACGTGAGCATATATCTGATTGTGTTTGCTCAAGCCATTTGACCGTAAGTGGGTTGATGCTGGTATCATCATTGTCCTTTCGTTGGCAGTGATTTTTCATTAAATCAATATCATATCGTATTGTTAGGTTAGGACACCTCTCTAGATTTATTGTCATGTTGGGTTCTGAGTTGATAATGATTAATAAGCAAGCAACAACTTTCATTATTACAGAGAATAATAATATAATCCCAAAAAGTTTTTGACTGAAGAATAATACACGACCTAATTGTAAAGATTTTAAACCCAATTTTAAATAAGATTTTAGGTGTGTGAAACTGAAATGAAAGTGGTAAAGGAAATGAATATACGTAAGGCATTAAACTTAATATGAGGATTGTTATTTTAAAAATTGATACTAATGACAACTTCTCATTCTAAACTTAAGTTAAAAGAACTCATTCAAAGATTTTTTGTCTCATGTTTTTCTTACAAAAATATTATTTAAAGTGAAACTTTTTAAACTAACCTATTTAGCATTATGTTGTTCTAAAATGGCATGAAAAATACATATTTGGTCAGTTATCTGTCAACACATGAATTACAAGTATAAAGGGCAAAGAAACTATAATGGTAAAGGAAATCTACGGAAGTAATTAATTTCTTAAACGCCTGAATTTCCTAAGCTGAAACAACATTTGTGAAGGAGTGCTTTTGCCTAAAATATTATTAGTTTTGGAATAGATTGGATTGTATGCTTAAACATAGGGACTAACAAGATTGAATCTGACTTTAAGTCAAGTCAATAGTTGGAAGAGGTATTTTAGCAGTTTCAGTTCAGTACTACTAAACTGCTTTTACTATTTTCTGGATCTGCTCCGTTCGTTCAGTTAGTCATTGATGATGACTGAAAGAAATAAGTGTCTTGGGTATAGTGGGTTGACTTTGGAATGTGAATGTTCTTAAGTTCAAAATAGTAATACACTTAAGCCTGTCATATCCTCATCCATCGGGATTCACTGACATAAGTTTATGAACCTAAAGACGGATTTCGAATGAAATGAGATTCTATGTTTTTGTGGAAATAGAAACGAATGACCCTAAACTGCAGGGGTTTGAGTTTGAAAACGAGAATGCTCAAGTGAGTAATGAGTTTAAATGAGAGTTTCTGTCAATTTCACTTACCTAAACTGTAAAACATTATACTCGGGACGGGATAGGATTTTAAAACTCATAATATATTTTTATATTACATTTACATGCTTACGTAAATCCATACAACCCACGTAGGAAGGAACATTATAGGATTACATAATAAAACTTGATATAATATACATATCACTGGTATAGTTTCAATTTCATTCTAAAAAAACAAAAAAATAACTCCGTCTTCGGGCAAAAGCCCCCTACTACTCGTTGGATACTTGGTTAAATCTCAAATCTCTGAAATTGGATAGAATGACGGGAAGCAACCGTTTTGTCTTGTTTTGTTTTTCATTAAACAAGGGGGAAAATTGGACTCTCATTAAAACTTCATGACAAAACAATAGACCCTTAATTTTTTCATAGTATCTTTCCCCTTCATAGTTAAATATCCTTATTAAATGTCATCTCATGATGTGCCAGCTATTGTTTTATAAATACATCTACCTCATCATCATTCCCATCCTGTTTTGATTTTTGACTAACCTAACAACCATATACTCTATAATAATAAATGCATTATTCGTTTGTTTAAACGTTTTTTATTTTATTTTAATCATCCAGCAGAGGATAAAATGTGCATTAACGATGGCAATATTTAAAGTAATAGTATTTTTATAGTTTTCAGTGAATTCTACGAGACAAGGCAAAGAATAAAAATATAATTGTGACTATAATAAAGCTGCAAGTTTAATAAGACTTTTTTTTAAAAAAAAGATCATTGGGGATTGTGATAGTCAGGTAGACACGGAAAGAGTCGTAAATGCATAATAATAATATTATATATATCTTCTATGAAGTAGCATAGGATCTAGTCTATCAAGTATCAAGTCACAGGGTTATTAATGGCACAAAGTAATAAATGTACGATTACGACCATATACAATTTACAATAGGAGAGGCAAATTAAAAAGAATAGTTAAGTATAAGGAGATAGTCAAGTGAGTTAATTTTTTTGATCCCTAATTTGATTGCATTGATTTATTGCTGATAATTGCTCGTATGATAAGTGGACTTTTAATGTTCCAACACTTCAAGTTTTTTTCACCGTGTACTTTAAATTACCTTCTATACATAATCAGGTAAGTATGTGAATTTGTTTTAATTTACTGCATATTAGATGCCACTTATTTTGTCAGAAATCGCTAACCTGTTGAATCTATTTATTACAATTATTAACAACCACCTACGTATTCCTTTAAAGAACTTGTGTTTTTCATGTAATCATTACTATTATGGTTTGCTTGATGCAGGTAATCACGTTACAAATCAAACTGCCATGATGAAAAGTAGAGTAGTTTGACTTTCCTTAAGAAAAGCCTATGAAAAGTATATTATATCTAATAATACTATTATATACTACTCTTTCCTTTTAATATTATTATATATTATTATATAAAAAAGTAAAAAAGGCAACATACGGTCTACGGTTTACATGTATGGTGTGTTGTTGTAGTGAAATAGTATAAAAGCTATAATTTCAAACTAGAGCATTTATTCACGAGCAGTTGTTCCTTCCTAGAGAGAGGATTGGATTTAACTACAAGGTAGGTAAAGGTCAATTTGTAATGAAATCTAGAATGTATCAGTTTAGACAGGAATTGAAATTAATAGCTGGAAGGAGATTGGATTCTACTTTAGCAAAGAAAGGTTTACTTTTGAAGTGCATTGAATCTCGTGTATTAACTATGTAACTCCAGGGAGACTTTTCCTACTTTGCTGTTATTCCGTGTGAGCAAGGATGTACAGTAAATTATGTGCTATATTTTTGTAATGCAGTTTATAATTTATTTTTAGTAAGTTGGAAATAATCCCATGAATTTATTTAATAACTCTTTCTAATCTTTTTGCATCATTCTGAGAGCGAAATTATATATTATTCCCCATATAAAACATCCAGGGAATAATGAACATGATTGAAATACTTAACGATTAATGCTCAGTAATTTTTTTAAAATGGCACGGGATTTCTGAAAGGTTTGTAAGAACGCTGGAAGCGAACAAGAGACAGATAGTAGTTCTGCTAAGCTAGAGCAAAGTAGTTTTGTGTCTTCCTACACAAGTTTAATAGAGGATGAAGAAAATTTATGTTACAAGGCTGAGTGGTTCTTACATCCCTGTGACTTCTCTCAAACAGTTCTGAAACCATCAAAGGATTTTTCTATTTAGAAAAGGAATCCTCCTCTTCTCCATGCCTATTTGTGGATCAACTTCCTTCCTATCTCTTTTCTATCCTTTTATTTTCTCATATAAAGGCTTGTATTCTTGTGTAAATGTAACAGAGTTAAATGAAAAAGCTCCTTGGAGAAAGGAATAAGAATAAAAGGCTAAGAGGGAGAAGTTCTCCTTAAATCTGGGAAGTCTTTTAAGATTCGATTCTCTTCTCTTTCAAGGAAATGAATAAAAATGTCATCAAGTGAGACTCGTAAAGTAGCTGGCTTGTTCAGTTGTTAGTTTAATGGACTATTGAAAAACATGAACTGATATCACCACAACCGACACCTACAAACTCTCTTAACTTAGTAAACCAAACAAACGTCTGCCCTCCCCTCCCTTTGCTCTACAAATATATATTACACTTAAAATATTATTGCACTCAATGAACATAAAATATATCTACTCTCCTTTTGAACATTCATCCTGCTATTACAAATAAATGTTTGACTATTAAACTCTTAAATAGTCCTCAATGGACCAATAGTCATAGGTAAGTATAATCTAAGAGAGAATATATAGGTAAGACTAGAATAGTTAAATAAAAATAATATAGTTTTAAGAGAGATAACGGAAATTATGCTTACTTAAGCATCGACCTACGCAGCTTGGCAGGCAATTGCAAATGAAAAGAAGTCTCAAAGGATTTAATAAGAGATTTGACAAACATATTACCCTATTTCAACTGGCTCATGAGAGCATTTCTCAGATACTTAAGCTTGCTGACTTATTTCTTGGCATTTTGGTCAAATAAATCTTCCATGGGTTTGGGTACTTGGGTAAAGCTCATTAAATACGACAAAACTCTCTTACCATTAGTATTACTTATTTATACTTGTGACATGTAACCATTCAAAACGAAAAAAATTACTGAAAGATATAAACCGTGGAAAATTAGTTGACGAGCAAAGATTTCTAGTTACGATGAGATGATGCATTTTATTTAACTGTTTACTATTAAGGGTTGATTTGATGAAATGAGACGAATTTTAACTCAAAGATGAAATAATGAAGAAGAAAATAAATCACTGAATCACCCATAGGGGTTATAGGCTCAAGGAAGGTGACAACTGGGGGAAATTTATCATGTCTTAAAATCGATTTGCTCACTAAACCTTTCATGATTTCATGGGGTTTGGACACAAAGTAAAACAAATACATTTAATTCCACGACGACAGAATTCGGAAATAGTGTGAAATATTTCTCAATTTTGGCTGCCAACACCTAGTCAATTTCTTGCTCTTACGTATTTTCAAACTCATACAAAGTATCTTTACAAGGGTTAGTCATTTCAGTTAACTCTCTGTCTCTCAGTTTGAGATCAATTTATAGTTGGATCCATTTATCTTCATTTATGTCCGCACAAAGAAACCTTCTTGCACATCAAATACATGCAATTGTTATTATTAGCTTTATAAGCCTATACATATGATCTTTTTTCTTCTAAAATAAAAGTATCTATGACCTATTATCTACGCTTTTAAACTGTTGAGTAATATTATTACATTTATTTAACTTCTGATCTGACTATGAATCAAACCATTTGTTCTTTGGGAGTCTTCTATTCCGTATTCCGTTCCCACTCTGGAAATGCTATTGGTTAATTATAATTGATCCCTAAGGTGGTTAGAGCAACTACTCGAGCATTTATTTGCTTCTGGGTCTCGTCAACTCATTTACATTTTGAATTAAGAGATGTACTCATTTGGTACTGTTTATTCATTGATCTCAATTGGTCAATTAGGACTAGGGAAACTTCATAGTCATTATTAGAATTAAGCCGCATTGTGTATTCTCATAGAGTTAATTACCGTTTATTTCAATCTCCTTTAAATACACAGAATCTCAGTGACATTAAACGTTATTACTATACATAAGCTATTACTACTTCTAATCACTTAATCCCCATCACGTATCACGTTGCATTGATCTAGCCGACGAAAGAAAATAATACAAAGCAATGCCACTTGACACTTGTCATAATATTATTCAAGTTAGAAATATGAAAGTAAAGAATAAGTAGAACTTTACGCAAATAGTGGAAAAGGTACTATTTATGCTTGCTTGGTACATGAGAAAGAAGGGAATTTATTTGACAAAACGTGCGGGTTGAAAACTAGGAAAAGCAATAGGGTGTCGTGTTCGATTATCTGACATGCTAGCTCAAGCCATTACTGCCTTCTTCCTATCACCTGTCTTGAAATATACAATGGATATTATTATTGGATTACTTAGCTATAGATAGGTTCATATGGGTTGAGTAGCAATAACCATCTAGTTTGGATGTCCAATAAATGAAGTAATCAGACTAAGCCATCATGATGACAATAAAAATAATAATAATATTATTATTATTATTCAAGTAAATGGAAAGAAGACTTATTAATGTATTATTGGGCCTTTCGTGCGTCATGTCAGCAACTGAGTTCAATCACTCATAATAGGAAACATTTTAAAAAGAGATAATAACGCGGAGTGAAGTTACTGCAAAAATAAGACTAATGGCATGGTATTCGAATTAAGTTTGAAGAGAACAAGGGCTCGTACCGAGAACCAAAGGGATGTTTACGTGTGTGTTAATAAATTACAGGTGAATGCATGCCCCCTCCTAGTTGATGGATATTGAAACGGAAATATCAAAAATATACCTCCAAGTAATACACATGACAATAATATGGTGGATTTCATCTTTCATTCGTTTATTGCATTTGATGATAACATACTTGATACTTTTAGTGGACAAGATGGGCAAATAATATCAAGCCAATAATACAAAAGAGAAAAGTGAAAAATATGGAAGTATGATGATGATAGTGATAGTTAGAAAGGTTTGAATAATGAATAGAAAAATCTTGATATCTAAATTGGTTCGAGGCGGCTGTTCATTTTTTGTGTTACGACAGAAGTGACATGTACTTGACACAAATCGATAGAAGTACGTTTTATTTAGACACTCCTTAATCGAATCATGATGGCGGTTTGACTAGTTTATACATGAGATTTCTCAACCTGTCACCAAGCTTTTTGCATTTGAAAAGTGAAAAGGTACATTTACCTTATTGCACCCGGTACCAACTACTACTAGGTAATACTACCACTGCGTATCCATATCCGATCACACCATTTACTCTTTTTATTTTATATACCATCAACACAAGCAGTGTCAGAAAGTCGACACCGAGAAAGAAAAGTTTTAAGTGAATTAAGTTTGAGCAAGTAGCTTAATCGAATTATTTCTACTTCAATACCAGAAACTTTATATTTCCAGTTGTTTAATTGTGAATGTAATTTTAATGCTTAAACATTCACTTTTTTATATGGAACGATGCGGTTTGATTAGACATAGTCTGATATTCAGTCTTGGGTTTAGTCCATGTCTCTAACCACCACCATTTTATACCCCTTGAGAACTCTCCTTTTTTTGCTTTACAATCATATTGAAAGAGTATGAAATAAAAAATCGGCCAGGCAATAATAATTATATCATAAAACTCAATCCCCGTCTTCTTAACACGCAGACAATATCCAATCAAATTTTCCTAACTTAGGGAAGGGAATGCAATACTCATTAATTAAAATTTAATAGATGTCTACTTGCTTTACAATTGGTATAATTCTTAAACTCCTGAAATAAATTATTCGCATTTATGTTCCTTTCCATTTTCCCAGTGTCAATCCCAATCTACTACATTCTACGAATATACTAACTACTGTCACTGGGTTTTCCAAAATGTAACTTAATTCCTTAACTCAATCTATGTCTTGATGAATATGTGTGTGTGGTAAATTAGATGAAGGTTGACAGTGATGGCTTAAACCAAAAATGCAATATTTGTATAATGGAGTGTAGCTCCACGATGGAAAAGAAAAAGACATGAAATGGATTGGACTTTGAGAATGAGATAAAAAATTGTAATGTTATTTACTATGTAGGATTGAATAGTAGTCAACGAGCTTACAAAGGACAGACTTTCATTTGAACACACCTTGAGAATAAAAAATGACAGCACCTTCCTGGATAGCCTTCCCCTTTTCCCCTCTTTTGGTCATTAGACTAGGCCAGCTAGCAAAAGTCTGGACTGACATGACAACTATTATCTTCCATTTTTTACCTTTCGTGTTACTCTTCTTTGGCTTGTTGTATTATGTACTATTGTATATGTAGATCTACGTGGTTATTCTTACTCTACATATTATTTCTTTTGGTTTGTATTATATTTGCCTTGTTCCCATACACTCTCTTGTCTTTTATCTTTAATTGCACACTAGGTTTTAAAAGAAAAAATAATTATAATGAAAATAAAATAAAGTTTGAAGCTGTGTTTATGTTTATGCAAAGGAATATAAAATAATGCTAAAAATAATTTATTACTTTTTATGAAACCCGTGAGTTGTAAAAATTGTGAATTCCGATACAAAAATACATAATACGATATAAACGATGCTACTTAACTATTTTTATGAAAAATGCATTTCCTCTTTGCCTATCTTTGGATAATATTTCAACAATAGAGTTTGGAAGATAATTTATTCCAAGAGTGAATTCATATATTCTATAAAATCCCGTCCTTCAAAAAGCCAAACCACACTGAATTATTTTTCCGGCAAGCAAGTGCATAATTATTCAATGTATTGAATCCTTAAGTATTTTCCATTCATTAAACAGATGGAGAAAAACGAGTTGAAATATTAAAAATGATGATAAACACTAGCCACTAACTCATCTCGTTGCGAAAGTTGTTTCTGCTGGCTCCTCCGGGCAAAATTTTACAAGTATAGGGTAGGAATACATAATAAAACGGACAAGGTGATGTAACTAAGTTAATTTAAGATGAATATGAATTTATAATTGCACATTTTTGCTTGAACTTGTCTTTTATATGGTTAGATGAAGACAACGAGTTTACATTTTTTAAATTAACCCTACCACCACCAATACATCCAGAGTACTTATACAATTTTTGTAATAAATGGACAAAGTTAAGCCTTCTTTTGCTTACATGGACTAAAAGTGATTAAAATTGAAACTGAACATGCACGCTAGTTCTTAAACACTTGCAATTTTCTAATCTTTTGTGCTTTCTGCTCACTTTTATTAAACTCTAAGAATTATTTATGAATTTTCATAATTTCTGGCAAAAATCTTTTTTAATTAAAATACGTTTACATTTAAATTTAAAAAATATGTCTCGTTTTGCCTTTTTACAGATATGGGTCAAGGGAGAGACCATCAAATGTTTTCTTCTCGACAACCACCAAAGAAGAAGAGAAAGTCTCGAACGGCCTTTACAAATCATCAAATATTCGAACTAGAAAAACGATTTTTATACCAAAAATACCTATCGCCAGCTGACCGGGATGATATCGCTCAGCAATTAGGCCTCACAAATGCACAGGTATGTATTAAAATTTCATTTTTAGATATACTCACTTCCTTTCATAATAACTACTTAATTGAGAGGTTTGCTAAGTGTAAGAAAATTTTCTCTAAGGCATTTTCATTCTATTTTGCTATGTAACATCACACACAATTATTTTAATTATTAGTTTAAAGTGTCAAGGAAAAATTAAAACTGTCAATACTTAATGTAAAAGAGTGAGATAATAATCCAATTTCTTCTTAAAGCAATAACGACCACACCAAACCCCAGAGGGACTCAATGTTATAGAACTTTTTATACATTTTCTAAAAAACACGAGTATCAGAAAGCTCAACAATTTTTATACACAAACTAAACGAATTGAAAATATGAAAAATTTAACTTTCATAAATGACAGAAAACATTTAACATTGTAACCTAAGAAATTTGTATTTTTAGTATGAATAAATATCATTTAAGTATTATTACGAGTAAGTATGTCAGCAGTTTGAAACCTTATAGTATATAGTAACACGAGATCAAGGGAATAAGATATTTGTAGGTAAATAAGTCAGTAGCCTGAAAATAGAACCATCCCAATTTATAAAAAAAATAATAAGTTGGAAAAGCTCAAGGCAAAGGAAGGATTCTTCTTATTATTATATATTATTCCTAGGTGAAAGATAATGGGGTGTATTATAGCCCTTAATAGTGCTCCTTATCATTTTTCCGAAAGAGATACTATACATAACCCATATTATATGACATGATGATGATTCGAGCAGGCAGAAGCCCCATGTTTGGTTGTTATTATGATTATTATTACTATTGCCTATTCCATTAGAGTCACAACTACTACTGTGTATGTGTATAATGAATTGTAATAATATTTC
>JAQGAA010000864.1:0-18686 GCA_034696425.1 Isotoma viridis | reverse complement strand
ATATTCCAGATTGTGAACTCAAGATATTATAGAAGAATTGTCAGTTTTATGGAAATGTTCAATGACTGCGTTTTATTATAACGGCATGACAATTTACATCATTACAATGATCAAAGTAGTTCAAAGCAAGCTAGTGAAGGACAGAGATTGGGTGTTTTAAAATGTGCTAAAATATGGTATTGCCAATAAGAGAAAGAAAGTTTCCCACAGGGTTTAAATATTAAGTTGATCAAGTACTAAAAATCAATCAAATCGTCATCCCCCTCCAAAATCCAAAATGCTCATCCCTGCTTTCATTAAAACCTGCTTAAATAATAAATCTTACACTTAAATTCTCTTTCAATCTAAAACCAAAATGACAAGCCAAAGACAATGCTGTGACACTGACAGACAGAGAAAGGCAGACTTGTATTGAAATTAAAAGCAAAATAAGTAGCTGGAAGATCGGCAGACACATAAATAGAAGAGTGACATGAGACACAAGCACAGAATAACTGAGCGACTAAACATGCAACTTAAGTTAGACTCAGGGCCAAGCAACGTTACGAATCCAAACTTCAAAATCATCACCAATGCTACTACATAGCTCTATATACCTCTGGGTAATAAGTAAAGGACCCTTAAAATACTAGCGTAAGGCACTTCACTACCACCGCGAATACAACCATTGTTAAAACTAAGATACCCTTACGAAATCTTGGTCTATATTCTATTTAGATGATCTGCATAAGGGGAGAACGTTCCTACTTTCTACCTTATGGCTTAGTAGTGGTAGCAATGTGGATCTCCTACATAGAAAGACGTATTAAAAGATGCTTGTGGCAAACGGGGTAAAAGCAATACTACTACACAGAAGAGTTATCCAGAGTCTGAAAAACGGGTGAGAGTAGTACCCGTATTCCATAGTGTAGCTTCATATGAGAGATGACATAAACGGAAAAACTAGATACTAGGTAGTTCTCCAGTTTCCACATTTCAGTCTTGCGTAGTGTTCAATCGATGTCTGCTGCTTGAGCTGGAGCCACTCCGAGTTTGGCTTTCTGCTTCAACCTTACTTTTTATATATGCAATTCTATTTGGAGAAAGTAGGAGAAAGCAAGAAAGGAAAGTCTTATTTTACTTTCCCCTTGGTCGTTCCTTCATACCACGAAAAGTAACAACTAACAACAACCGTTTTCTATCTGCAGAGGAGAGAGAGACCCAAACCAACTATCTACTTGCTTTTAAACAGCAAATATTACTTTGGCTGTCTGCTGTACTACCTTTTAGTAGTCAAAACTAAAATCCTGAACAACAAGCAAACACATTCAGTTTCCTACACAGTGATCCATTCACCACTTTGTGTAACATAGTTCCTTCTAAACTTTTCTGTGTTGTTTTCACATACGCAAAAACTATTTTGGATATTTTTCATCGTGTTTACTCAAAATTCTCATCTTCCATCATCTCCTGGTTCCAAGACAAGTATCATCAGTATCCATTACAACTGTATCACCACCAGGACTACTTTCAAGAGTCGTTTTTGTCGTTAACTAGAAGATCACTTCTTGAAAGGTAAGTACCTATACTTTATGAGCTGTTAATGGAGAAATGGAGATAGTAAGAATATTATGGGTGTCACATTATACTGTACATCACACCACCCAAAGTTTCATTTCAGTATCGAAATAACATATACCTATTCCACTTTACTAAAAAGTAACAATAAAGCTATCTTGTGTGTTGCAATCTATATATAAGTTATACGATGCATTATTACCACGAAGACGAATTCTGATAGAATAGAGATACACTTCAGCAAGGGGAAATTACCTTTCTATCTATGAAGGAAGAACCAACAAACCACTATTGGTATTGATAGATAGGTGGAGAATAGAAGCACTTTCTTCTTCAAGGTTTAGTCTAAATTTTGTGCATTAATGGTAGAGTGTATCGATATGAAAAAGTTTTTCACATTAGATATGAATTTAATGGTCTTTATAAAGCCACAAGTCAGCAAAAAGAATTTAGAAAGAATATTTCTACATGGTATAATAATACAACGCAGTGGTACATCCATCTGAATTGGATCCATAACTAGTAAGTTGGAAGGGAGTAAAAAACTGTTCAAAAAATAGAAAAGGATTTTCAATGATATTCAGAACGGAACAAAGAGAATAAGATATTTGGAACAAAGAGAAGAATATAATAATACAGGAACTGTTAAGAGCCTAGAAATTTTCATGCGGTACTACTTACTACTACTACTGGTATCAGTATCAGTAGTAATGGGATTTTGGCAGAGTGCCAGGGAACATTGTCTGATCGCAAGAGCATAAGCATATAATACCAACCATTCATTTGGGATTCAGACCTAAAACCTTGCATGATAAAACAAAATGCACAAACAAATAAGGAAACCTAAATCTAGCTTTTGGTACAAAAAGATAAAGCAAACATGAATCTAGCTAGAGTGGTTTTCTGATACATTTTTCTAATAATAAAGTGTTCCCAATGAGGTCAGGGGGATTTTTGTGGTTGGTACTCATCCAGATTTAGCATTCTTGAAGGATTTCATTGTATACTATAAAGCATTAAGGTGGCTGGACTGGTTATAAGGTTTTGGTTTTTTGAGATGTCGTTATCAATTATATGGAATTGCCTTAATAAACTTTAATTGATTTGTCTGATGCATTTTATACTTAATTAAATTACAAGTACCCTACAGGTGCCTTCCATCCTAGTTTTTTTTGGATAAGCAAATCAGTGTTTAGCTTAGCAGCCTGTTGTACTAATCGTGAGAGTCCATTCAGAATTCCTAAATTAGAATATTACTAGAATGCAGCATATTCCCTTCATTTCTTTTGGTTTTTAAAGTAAGTTTCAAATAAAAGAAAACTTATGATTTTGAGATGTTGACCATTGTTTTTCGACGCATGAGTAGTTAAAAAAAGAAAGCTTAGTGACAGATCTTAGGATCTAAAGCCCTAAGGGTTTGGTCGGCGACTTTGCTACCCCACAAAATATTATCAAGAAGTAAAAACAATAGAGTTGCATTGCATGTCGTGCCATGAAGTATATCGTGCTGTACTTAATTGTAGCAGTTCAGCAATACCAGATTAATTCCCCAGGCTTCTTTCATCTTGTAAGCTGGACAAACTAAAATGAGAAGGAGTTAACAGGAAGGAAGGAAGCAATCTTTGAAATTATACAGATTAAAAGAGAATGATGAAAGCCACGAGGGCAAAAATAAAGAAGAATTAAATTATTTAGACGGGCTCTACCACTACTCGCTTTCTTTTTCTTAAATTGACAAAATTTGTCAAGAAAAAATAAAAATAAACACAAATCCTACCCTAAAATCCTTAAAAACTTAAAAGTAACTTTTTGAGCAATGTGTTTTGTCCCTAAAATTCAATACAAAAAAATTGTATAGATCCAAGCCAAAATTTCAATTCTGTCACAATTTTCCACTTAGAGAGGAAATCAAACTTCGACGTGATTTAACCTAAACCATTATGTCTAAAAAGCTCTTGACAGTTATTCAAGTTGTGACCATGTCAAAGGATTTTTCATTAATCATTTTCCCCGTGTAAAAGAACGTCAGGAAAAGTAAAAGAAGCTTTACGACCCTAATGGATTATTATTTACACTTCACCGTTTCCTACTTTTTTGCTTCTTTCTCCCTCTTTCCCTAGAGAAAGGTTATGAAAGAGAAGTAAGGATAAAACTTGAGCTTATAAATAAAGTTACATATATAACATAGGTGAATTCAAATACTTTATCCTACCTACTTTAGTTGACCTCCCTGCAATAAATTCACAATGGTAATAGTATTAAATAAAAGTGAAAGCTCTTTGATCTCAAACAAAAGTTAAATCCTTCAAAAGAAAGTAAAACGACCACAATTACCGAGCAACGGGAGTCCCTAGAGCCCAGATATTGGCAATTCTTGACAAAACATCTGGATGACAGTATTAGTCGAACCGAAACAAAAACAATTATTCTACTACTCGTTTCAATGAACAACAGCCCATGTGCATATATAAACCTTTATAATATAATATGATCCTTCCTTCTAGGTATTTAAATATCTGGAGTGAAATCGACATGTTGTTTACCTTCCTACCTATTTAAATCCCTGTGAACAAAAGTAAAACAAGTTTTTGTAAGTAATTTCATCTTTTGTATAGTAATTTCCTATCTGAAACCTAACCAAGGATAAAATTTACCGGAACTTTTGATCACCCTTAAATACAAAACCTATCCATTACATAAAACATTGTAAGCAAATACTCAGGAGGGATCTATATCCTTAATTGCAATTTTATTACGTTCTAAATGTTGTAAAATAAACTTGGCCAACCGGTAACCACTAATGACTGATGACTTACATATTTCTCTGTTTGACTTTGTATTTAGAGTCGTATACAAGGATGAGCTTCCTTAATCGGCTTAAAGTAAGAGAGAAGAAATAATAAATGGGTGAAATCATAATCACATCGTGTATTATTGGTACCTGAAGATGAAGTGAATGGACAGACAATGAATTGGTGCACGTTGGTATCTCGGATTAGTTTTACTCTCGTGGCCTTAGCCATAGGATTTATTCCAACGGGAATCCATGGTAATCCAGAAGCCAAGAGGTTGTATGATGATCTTCTCAGCAACTATAATCGACTTATCCGTCCGGTGGGTAACAACTCGGACCGACTTACTGTTAAACTCGGACTCAAGTTGTCACAACTTATTGATGTGGTATGCTATATAATATATTTCTTTCACAGTGAAATGTTTTCTTCCTTTAGGTATCTTCATTTGACTCATTACTCTTTGAAATGATAATTCGAATTCATCATCATCATAGCTTTGAACTCATAATGTACATACATTTTCATAAAATCCCTGCACAAGTTTCCAATGATGATATGATAAGTCTATTTTTAATACGTAAAAACCAAAGTTTAATATAATGAAGTACTTTGAAATGTATGCGTTGAGTAAAAGTCCAATGTAAACAAAACATTGTACCAAAGCTTTTTAATTTAATTTATTCTAATGTAAGCATATAAACATACTTATGATGTCTCGTAAGACTACGGTGGGTGAAAGTTCCATGAATTCATTATTTACGAAACGTAACGTAACTACTCCATTCCCTAGTCATTGCAGTTTTACTCCAGTCGTTCAGCCAAAGTTCAGGAAAACTCGAAGACTTTTTTTTTTACTTTTGTGTCCATGCACAAACCAAGATCACTTTGTAGTAAGTAAGACGAGAAAGTAAAAAAGAAAGTATTTGGAAGAATCTATAAAAAGTGGATAAAACGCAGGAAAAAGAGCTTTATGGAAATTCTTGATAAATCTTGCATATTATTACACCCGTTCCTTACATCTTTGACATTCCAAGGCCTTTCTCATGAGCTCCCATCTCAGAATAAAATTTTTCTTCTAGAATAGAATAAAGACACTAGAGCCGTAGTGATTAAGAAGTCTTTTAAATTTATAAACCTAGTAGTTTTATTAAGAATAGTGTTTATAAATTATACGGCCCTAGAGATCTATGTATGATAATTTAGTCAGTTAAATCTTAATAGAGAGGATTTCGGGGCTTTAAATAAAATTCAGATGCAAAAGATCCTCCTGGATCAACCCAATTTATATTTTTAGACGTAAATTTCCTCCCCATTCTAAGTCTAATATAAATTCTAATTTTAGCTAGAAATAAAACAATACTAAAAGGCTTAATAAAATCTCATTCTAATTATCATGTTACGCACGAAACTAATAACTAAAGTCTTAACACAATCTCTTACTTAGGTAATACAATTCAACAAACGATTGGAATTGTTTGGCTAACTAAGTAAAAATTCTTTGGAAGGAAATGTCGCAAACAGAAATTCAAATTTCGAATTCTAGTCTAGTAAATATTTACGAATTAGGTGCAAAGCGATGTCTAAGACATAACTTAAGTCATTGCTTGAAATTAAACTAGCTCAAAAAGTTCATTCTTTTGAATTCCCTTTTCGCAAACAAACTCTAATAATGACGATGAATCTGAATTCGTCCTATGTAAAAAATGGGATCTGCAACTGTAATCTAAATTTCATGCAGAATTATTCTTATCGCAGTATAGATAAAAAGTTTATTTAATGCATAAGGTAAAATGCAATTTTCCATGCAACTCCATCCACCAGTCCACCCGCCTGTAATATCTCGGATCCGTTCTTTCTCACAAGTCTGGGTTTAACCCTTGAAGCAATTCCTGTCTTTACAGACGGGACCTTTTCTTATCTTATTTGCTCTTATTCATGGCCTAGCACCTAATACTCTATTCTACCACGACCCAGATTCTTTAACCATGTGCAACAACACATATAGTAGACCACTACACACAGCACCTTTCAACTTTTAAATTGTCTATCTATCCAGCTTAAGTATTTTTTGTTGCATTGTCATACACACAAACTTTTTTACTACAATGTTACCTGATACAAGGAATGTTGTTTCGATCTTTAAAGAACTTGCTAGAAAGTCCTATGGGAATACATTAGAAGAATTTCAAGGGAGAAAGCGAGTAAAAAAAGAGAAGCGCGAATAGAATGATGCATCTCATCAAAAATAAATCGTCTCTCTAAGCAATCTCCCTTTTTGCGAAGTAGATACTACCAGCTTTAGAATTTAGAATGATGAGTATGGGAAATGAGCTACTAGGTTTCGGTTGGCTTCTACTTGAAACTTGATGTTAGTTGTTAGTAGACTAGAGGAGAAAGTATAATATGTATAGGACTTTTGGTGGATAAAAGACTCAAGAGACAGCGAATCTCTCTTTCTCTCTGATGAGGATCCTCAGAATCTGTGATTACTACTTTCACTTCCTATTCTTCAACTCCCAAAGGTCCTTCCACCTAGGAATGACTAGGTAGTTAGTCTTTAATACTCCACTCAAAGTCCAATACATACCCCTTTTTATACATGAAGTGATACTGCTTTCTATTCTTTAGCCTGATAATGGTGTTTGTGTAATATAGACACATATATTCTAGCACTTCCTTTTGCCTCTAGCAACTCCAACGAAGACGAAGTAATCTAGATAAATTGAAAAGTATAGGTGTGTGTGTCTCATATGGAGATATATCACCTACGACGGGGGTGGAAACGATACGATGTACCTTTTGTCAGATGATATGTTTGTGCTATTTCATGTATGAAAGTTGTGCCCTTAAGAGATACGAGTTGGAAATTTCAAAAGTTAGATTGCCATTGTCAGTCACAATCACAATAACTGTGTGTAGCAATGTAAAAGTAAGTAGAATGGGTTAGTGTGTAATACTTCTATCTTATGGGTTTATACAGATGGGGTAGTATAGGAGTGATGTGAAGAAATTAATGGGTTAGAAAGACAAACTTCAATTGAATTTTTCATTTGTTTGCTTTTCCAACTTTCATTTCATCGTAAATAGACTTTACGATTTACAGCAGTAAAATATTATTGCATAGAGTAGGCTAGCAAATAAATAAGTGAAATTTGGGGATGAGATGAGTTTCTCCTACCTTATGAATCCTTGGGTTGGTGCACGATGTATGGGCCTTTGGCAATTTGACTTGACGATATTCTAGGGCTTCATTATTAACAAAATGTAGGTTTTCTTGCTTTCTCCTCGAATTCTTTCACTCAATATGAATTAAAACTTTATTTCGTTTTATTAATTTTTTTAAGTACCTTTGGTTTCAAGTGTTCAAATTCCCTTTTTGAAGATCACTTTTATACTTGAAAAATTTGGCCTACATAGTAATATTTATTTAATATTTCCTTTAATTTATTTTGTTGGTTGGGAAGAATATTTGAAATTTTATTAGAATATTTTCATACGTGAGAGCGTATGCAATTCAAAATTCAATATGAAACAAGCCCTGTTAAGTATGAAATGAAACACACTCACCTATTCTACACTTAAACCAATTACTTAGCAATATGCACGGCGGATGACACATCTGTCCAAAACGAATGTGCTGCAGTGACATGCAAATAATATATCAGTGTCGCTCCCTTCCACGTTCTTGTGACAGGAGGACATGTGGAAGACTCGATGTAAAAAATTGACCTGTCAATCTTTCGAAAAAAAGAGTAGATTCCCAATTTACTGACTAAGGTTCCTGCACCAATTAAGTACTATGTCCTGTGCCTGTGTGTTTTAAAAGGATAAGCGTACCGTAGACAGCTTGTAGTAGTAGCTCAGTTGATATATTAATAATATAGTATAGTAGGTGTCACTTACAGGTTCGTCATTCAAAATTAAATTTTACAGTCCCAGCAGTCCTTATATACGCTAAAGTATATCCTATTCATGCAAAGACGATAGATTTTGAACTTTTTAAAAGCTCATTGAATGAACTTATATACTAAATCAATTTGCTGAAAAGTGCAAAAAATTCAACGTTTTCAATGCATCAAAGCTTCCATACTGAATTCTACACTTATCCCTGATCCTCATTCACTTCCTAAAGGCTCCCAATAGCCCACCTAGCTCGACACTTTTCTAAACCTTGGGAGTTCTGATATTTGCCTTTGAATGCTTTCACAGTTCACAGAGCCTCTATAATCAATCAATAATAACGTCATCTCACATACTTTCAAAAGCAGTCAGTACAGTCTTACAAGTACAACTACGTTATATTTAACCCCCTTCTTCGTAGCCTGAACAGTAGTAAGACATCCAACTTAATCCTTTGTGGCTTGCCCTCTTTTCCAAAGATGCAATTGACGATCACAGCAGAATCTTTCTCAATAAATGTATAAAGGTAGCTACTGCGTTATTTCAGCATAAGCCTCTTACCCACATCCATCCATACATACGTAATACTTGGGTAATAAATAACTACGGTGGTGGTAGAAAATGCCGATCTGCAGGGATCTCTCTTGCAATGAATCCCCTGTGAATCTAAAGTAAAAAGGAAGAAAAGGAAACCGCAGAGAAAAGAGCAGAAGTCGCATGTCTAAATGCTTCTGGCAGAGAAATCAGCATCCATATCGGCGCTATCAGTCGCTGCTGGTGCCAAAGGTACATCCATCATTAAATGATTGATTGATCCCTCACACACTCAAGCGTGCATGTTTTATTGCCTTCCTTTCCATTCCATTTCCAACTTTCATCCTATTATACCCACTGACACTAAACGAGCACACCAGCTGGGCTTCCCTTCAATCCATTTCTAGTCCATATAAAATTACCAACGTATTACCATAACCTTTTACTTTGGCTTTCACCTACTACCCATCCCTTACTACTAGTTGTAGGTGATTTTCTCACAGAGCTAGAAACAAAGAATGACAGGTTGGACGGCCGATTTCTTTCGAACCATGGAATCCCCAGTTCCCTTAGGAGTCTAGAGTTACAAATGTATTTCGAAAGTATTGGTACATAATATAAGAATCCCTTATATGTTCAGTAGAATCTTCGTCACGGCTTTTATTTTAGGGAAATAATTGAAATGGTAGAATGGCCATGTTTGTGAGTCAAATGAAGAACCTGCTACTGTTTTATTTCTTGACATGAAAAAGTTTACGATTCCGAATCTAATGTTTGCCATTAAATTTTCAGAATCTTAAAAATCAGATTATGACAACAAATGTCTGGGTAGAACAGGTAAGAAATACATTTATAATTTTTATGCCTCGTAAAACTTGAAGTTATTGTTTATACCAAATCCGGAACTTTTGTCATGAAATTTTTATTGCCTATTAAATTTCGAATTAAATAGATATTTGGTTTTGTATATTATATCACTAAAAATTAATGGTCGTGATGTGATAATTCCAATTGCATTTTTATCTTGTAGGAATGGCACGATTATAAATTGACTTGGAATCCTGAAGATTACGGTGGGGTAGAAACCTTACATGTTCCTTCTGAACACATCTGGCTTCCCGATATCGTCCTTTATAACAAGTAAGTTTTTATTTTATCAAATTGCTCCCTCTTAGAAAGCACATCTATAGGTCTCTACATATTTTTTGTAAACTAGAACTGAAAAAAAAATATGATGAAAAGTCGTACCATTTTCTAATTTACGCTAAATTATTATTCCATTAAAATTCTCAAAATTTACAACAAATTTATACAATTTCTCCAAAAAATATGACCAACTTATCTTTCGACAAAAAGAAGCTTTCAAACTAGGCAGATTAAAAAGTACAAGGCATTCTTTCTGACTGCATTAAAATTTCTGCTGCCGCAGCAAATAATTTCAAAGAACCTTTCTATGCATCTATTTTCAAATGTAGATTAATTTTCACACAAACTAAGGTGTTCCTTTGTATAAAAACCATAACGGATCTCATAACCAACTCGAACTAAGAATAAAAACGGGAACATTCTGCAGTTTTAGCATGCCACTTTCTCTTCACTTCAGACATCCTCCTTTTGTTCGTTTGATTAAACATAGTAAGGTGTATGCATACTGCAGTACAAAAGATTGTGATTAAACCCATCCTTTCTCACACAAATTTTATACATCGCATGCACACGAAAACCATCACGATTTACCACCTATCCGTCGAAACCGTATCAAGTAGAAAACGATTCGGAGCCCAAGGTTTTGAAAATATGCCAACTCTTTTCTCTCTTGATGAGATTGAAATCGTATCAGTGTTGTAGCAGGTTACTACGTACGGAGAAAGTGAAAGTACGAAAAGATCCTTTGCACTCGAAATCCAGATGTGAGTCTCTTACGCAATCAAAATTCAGTACAAATAGAAGATTCATTTAAACATCTCTTTGCACCTTATAGCTAGCATGTAACTAAACTATGTAAGTTTGTAAAAGTACTCGTCTACAAAAGCATTGCCAAGAAAAATCAAAACTGTAGAGTGGATTATCTCAGATTATATAAAGTAAACTCAAGTTAACCGTATAATTTTTGTATGGTGTGCCAAATCAATAACAGTTTGGAAGGTTTACATTTCTGATATGGAACGCGTATGAAATTGGCAGCATTCGAGTGCATGGCCGTCTTTATAGACAGTAAAAATTAAACGATACTGCACTGCATTTCTGGAAATAGGATTTGGGCACATGGATATTTTTCATGAGACTAATCTTAAGTCAAAGGATTGATAGGATTAAAACGGGATGCCTATATATCCTGGTTTAATACGTTTCAGGAGATTTGAATCGGATTCAGAAATAACTCTAACAAACCCGAAACCCGACAATATCGAAATAACTCTTAAAGTCATTTTTTTATTAAATTTATAGTGCAGATGGAAACTACGAAGTAACAATAATGACCAAGGCTATGTTAAACTTCACTGGAACAGTGAAATGGAAACCACCTGCAATTTACAAATCTTCTTGTGAAATCGACGTTGAATTTTTTCCCTTTGACCAACAAACATGCTCCATGAAATTCGGAAGTTGGACGTATGATGGTTACACGGTGAGAAATATTTCCCTTCTATAGTATATCCTTATTATTATCATCTAAAACATTTGTCAAATTAATCTTCATCAGAAGGAAGTAAAAAACCAACAATTTGTTCCCAAATTCTGACAAGTAGAACTTTTAATATAAAAAAATACGTGATGATTTTAATCTACAAAACATCTCCGGTTGTATATTGAACAAACTCTATTTGAGCCTTGGTTCTTTTCATTTTAACAAATTTTTTACTACTTCTGATTTAGACATTTGTTCACCGGAGACATCATTCTTGAAAATAGCATGTACACATAAGGGCAATAAACAAGTACAACGTGTACAGCACAGGTTACCTAAAATGTGAAAGAACTTTCCTTAAATAAATAAACTCTTCTTCAGGAAAGGATACTCGTTATCATTCAAAAGGCTTTTAGTTTCAATAAACGCTTCTCTAATTAGCTTCATTAATAAATTATTCAAATGGAAATTATGGTAAAGACTAAGAATTCTCAGTACTTTAATATATATTCCAAGTATACCAAACCACATTTCATTTAATGTCTACAAAATCATCTTTGAGGTTCGGTAGTACAGTATCATGTTAATTCTCTCGTGATGGAACTCATCTCAAGAAGTCAAAACAAATGTAAATGAGCATCCTATGAAATTGACTTTATCTTGGTTCACTCGCTTCCTTTAAATGCTGTAAACTTGGAAGTCTAAACATGAAAGACATTGAAAATTCAATCATTTCCATTTGACCTAGTTTCAAAAGTACCTGCTAAAGGATGTATCTTTTACATAAAGCCAACAGTTGAAATAAATTCTTATTGAATACCCAAGAGAATGCCGTCTCTAGTGTTGTGGTAGATTATACAACATGCAAGGAAACAATACCTGTTTCATGTAATTTAGCTTGAAAATTTGTCAAATTAATCTTCATCAGAAGGAAGTAAAAAACCAACAATTTGTTCCCAAATTCTGACAAGTAGAACTTTTAATATAAAAAAATACGTGATGATTTTAATCTACAAAACATCTCCGGTTGTATATTGAACAAACTCTATTTGAGCCTTGGTTCTTTTCATTTTAACAAATTTTTTACTACTTCTGATTTAGACATTTGTTCACCGGAGACATCATTCTTGAAAATAGCATGTACACATAAGGGCAATAAACAAGTACAACGTGTACAGCACAGGTTACCTAAAATGTGAAAGAACTTTCCTTAAATAAATAAACTCTTCTTCAGGAAAGGATACTCGTTATCATTCAAAAGGCTTTTAGTTTCAATAAACGCTTCTCTAATTAGCTTCATTAATAAATTATTCAAATGGAAATTATGGTAAAGACTAAGAATTCTCAGTACTTTAATATATATTCCAAGTATACCAAACCACATTTCATTTAATGTCTACAAAATCATCTTTGAGGTTCGGTAGTACAGTATCATGTTAATTCTCTCGTGATGGAACTCATCTCAAGAAGTCAAAACAAATGTAAATGAGCATCCTATGAAATTGACTTTATCTTGGTTCACTCGCTTCCTTTAAATGCTGTAAACTTGGAAGTCTAAACATGAAAGACATTGAAAATTCAATCATTTCCATTTGACCTAGTTTCAAAAGTACCTGCTAAAGGATGTATCTTTTACATAAAGCCAACAGTTGAAATAAATTCTTATTGAATACCCAAGAGAATGCCGTCTCTAGTGTTGTGGTAGATTATACAACATGCAAGGAAACAATACCTGTTTCATGTAATTTAGCTTGAAAAACCGAAAGTTGAACAACAAAAGACAAAAGTAAGTTAAATTATGTTGCATGTTGGCTTCTTTGTGAAAGTAACTCGAGCAAAGGGGCAACTTTCTTTGATGAACTAATCAATAATTTATTCAGAAAAGGATGAGGCAATAGAATAAGTGAACTCGAATGGCTTTCTTCTTTTGTTCACATAGTGTGTTACACATAGAGTAACAGTTTACATGAAGAAAGATGAATTTAACTAAATCAGCTAGAAGAAAAGGGTTTAACTTGTTGATTTTTTGGTGCAGGTGGATCTCCGGCATATAAACCAAACGATTGACTCGAACGATATCGAGTTGGGAATCGACCTGCAGGACTACTACATTTCAGTAGAATGGGACATAATGGGAGTTCCAGCCGCAAGAAATGAGAAGTATTATAGTTGTTGTGAAGAACCCTATCCAGACATCATGTTCAACATCACTCTTAGACGAAAAACGCTTTTCTACACAGTAAACCTAATCATTCCTTGTGTAGGAATCTCCTTTCTCTCCGTTCTTGTGTTTTATTTACCCTCAGATTCTGGTGAAAAGATGTCTTTGTGTATTTCCATTCTTTTGTCTTTGACTGTGTTCTTTCTCCTGCTGGCTGAAATTATCCCACCTACTTCACTAGCTGTTCCACTTCTTGGCAAATATCTTCTCTTTACAATGATTCTTATCACATTTTCTGTCATTGTGACCATCTGCATTCTGAATGTGAACTATCGGTCACCCGCCACCCACAAAATGTCCCCTTGGGTTCGAACAGTCTTTATCGAGACACTTCCAAAGTTTTTATTCCTCAAGAGGCCTAACAAAGATGACGATGAAGAGGATGATAATGACAATGGTGATGCACCAAACCTACAGATATGTCATATTCATGGTCTGAATCCCCCACAAGAGATTGATGTTCCATTCTATCCTTCGCTTCCTTCCCCCATTTTTCTCAGTGAGTCTGAAGCCCTTCGACATAACTTTGGGGATGTACGGCGGTTCCCTACGGAAATAGAAAAATCTGCCACCAATATCCGATTTGTTGCTCAACATTTGAAAAACAAAGATCGTTTTGAAGCGGTGAGTATATTCTTATGCAAGTGAAACTATTATCATGGTGGCGAAGTTTCGTTTTTTACTATTATTACTCAACGACTGACTGATGGCATGATTACCCACATGAACCATAAAAATACCAAACTGAGCGTAACCTTTTATGTCCATGAGGTTGGTTTCCTGCCAATGGTACAATTTGTGTTTCTTATTTCATCAGCTCTAGCATAGACAGTGTTTTATGGACCAAATTTCGGGTAAAAGTTTTTCAGGACAAGTTACAGGAAATAGGTCCTTCAAATAAATGCATACTCTACGAAAATAAAAATTATCGACTTTGAAACTTTGTGTTGAAAATGCCTAGAAAAATCTATACATACTGTTTTAGTAGATAAGGTTTTATAGTATTAAACAAAACTAAGGGGTTTTTACGATGTAACTTTATACAACTAGGGAATAACTGACCAAATGGAAACTATCGTATTGTTTATAGCTTTATATTATTTGAATCTGCAATGCAATAACTATTGATTGATAGAAATTTTGACGACTTGATTTTCAGATTGAGGAAGATTGGAAATATGTTGCAATGGTCCTTGATCGTCTCTTTTTGTGGATATTTGCTGGAGCCTGTGTTGGAGGAACAATCGGAATCATTTTTGCAGCACCCAGCCTTTATGACACTACTAAACCGATTGATGTACTCTATTCCAAAATCGCCAAACAGAAGATGATGATGATGGGACCGGAAGAGGACTAACTATCACCTATATTTATGACCTCATCCAATCATCTTTTGGTTCTTCACTTTCCTACAACAAGGAGATAGCATAGCAATCAAAATCATACTTTGCAACAATAATACTTTCCAACATAAATAATAGTAGGTAATAATTCAGTATTATATGGAATCCAGCATTATTTGTTTAGCAACATGTAGATTCACACGTAGTTCATTTCTTTGATCTATATACAACTCCCTATTTATGAATAGAAAGTTTGACTGGTATGGTATAAGAAAAAAAGACAAAAAATCACCCAAAAAATCTGTAGCTTTTTTGTGTATTTGGAGTTTTATTTTTACACATTTAATTTTATTACTTTAAGCAATAAAGCAAAACTACGAGTAACTCATCAATCTATTCAACACTGCTAAAAAATTAAAAAAAAATTATTATTGTTAATTCCTATTACGTTTAATACTGCCAACAAGTTTTGACTCTACATATACTTTGCCAAAATGTCATAGTTGCAATCTTTTACTTCATATCGCACCTCATAAGTGGTCAATATATTCCTTTTACGTTACCTAAAATATAACTAAAAAATAACCTCTATTCCACACTCTTCATATAGTATTATTTTATATATGCAAAAATAAACCTTGAGAAAAAAAATGATATGAATTTTAATATCAGTTCAAATATAAATCCTTGTAGCCAACTGTTGAAAAAGTTTTAACGTAGATTAGCAAACAAAAATTTTAATCAGAATAATTATTAATACACCAGGAGGTTCAGTAGTTATCTTGACTTATTTTCATGTTTCGAATACCATGTCCAACATGGATTCCAAGGAAAGAGCTGTGTTAATACCTGTACATAAACTTGTATATCTGATGTAAATATTTACATAAAATTCCTTAGTAATTAAGCAATGCATATTAACTTCCTATAGCTATTATTGTAAAAGAGTGTAGTAATAAAGGCATGAATTTTAGTCTCCATAAGTTGCATCACTAATTAGTGTCATTCTAGATTATAAATTCTTTCACAGCTAGTCTTTGTGTAGCTTTTGGAAATCTTTATCCTGCTGAAAAGAACCCTAATCCAAGATTATACTTGGATGCTAGCAAATATTGAAAGTTTGCTGATAGTGTTCTTAGTACTAAATGTAAAAATGTAACTTAAGGCTTGAATGTAATAGATTGAGAGGTTTTGTATGGAATATAACAAAGTCAATAATTAAAAAACTATAATTCACTAGGATTTAGTTATAAATGTAAACTATATATTGATCATAGACACAATAATCTATACATGTGCTTATATCTAAAGATATGTAATGATATGATAATAATTATGTAGCCTTTAAGTATTAACTACACTGAAGTACTCCTATTTGAGAATATCTAAAGCTGTTTGTATAATGTTGGTTAGGATAACTCAATAAATAAAATGCTGACTGTTAGTTGTAGTTCCTAAATCTAAACCGGATTCGGCAACAGATAATAATTAATATATATGCATCTTGTAGACTAGAATATGATAAGACAAGTTCAAAATAAAAATTGATTACAAACTGATTGTTGACAAAAGGTTTAGCAAATTTATGACCATATTTTTGTATTCGGCTTTCACTACAAATTTGGAACAGGAGATTTACATTGAAATCAGACACGTAAATTTAGAACAGTTAAATTAGCCTCGTAAGAACAAAAAAGTTCAACAAAACAAACTTAAATTTACAATAGCAATTTTGCACAATTATATAATCCACATTTTACAATTTAAATTTGCTTAAACAAAAGCCTTCTTCAATGGGGGTTTCTGGTGTTCAGGAGTCTAAAACAGTAAACAAACATTTAGTTTAGGATTTTGAGCAATTATAGATTTAAATATTGAATAGAAATAATACTTACCTTTTCTTAATTTTCTTTGGAATTTACAACCTTCTTTACTTTCTTCGATTCTGATTTAGCCTTTGGGTTATTGTTCGTATGATTTATAAGTGCAGGATCGTGCGTTGATGAATATGGGAATGAATTGTAATTTTTCTGAACTTTTTTAGCAGGAAGTTTCATCATCGAATATGCATCCTTTGAAAAAGTCAATTACGCACACTATAATATGTTACAATTTTTGTAACACTATATTCCAAGATATAAGCACTATAATATTTGAAGATATTTAGTAGGATTTTTTAAACAAATAATAAGTCTGATCTTATTATTTCGTCTGACTTACATCGCCCGATGACACTTGGCGCTGGTCAATCATTGGAATTTTATGCACTCCTTGTCCTTGTCCTTGTCCTTCCCCATTCTGGCTGTCGGTACTGGTAGTAAGCATTTTTAATGGCGATACGGGTTTGCGCTTCTTTGGCTGTATGACTTTCTTACTGTTGTTTACCCACTGCTGAATAAAACTGGACACTTGTGAAACTTTTGTATTAGTTTTTGGTGTTGGCCGAGATTCAAAATTACATGAAGGTGGAGTCGTTGGATTATTTGAATATTGTTGCACAACTGTTGGTAACTCAGAAGTATCCAATTCTGTAAGCTTTGTGTTGGGTGTGAAAACACTTTTTTTGGGCTTGGGCTTTGGAGGTTTGTTCTCGGTGTGTTGTTGTATTTCTGAAGCGTCGTCTAAAATAGGAGAGGCTAGTTCATCAGGGGATCTTGTTGTACTTCGAAGAATACCGTCGTTCAGCTGTGCTATTATTTTGAATTTTTCTACATTTTTCTGTCGAAGTTTGTCAAGCGCTGCTTGCACGCGCTCACTAGGGCTAAGTAAACGTGGCGACGAGTTGTCGTCTTTTAGCATTTTCTTTCTTCTGATGAAGGTAAAAGTTTAAATTAAAAATACCTCTGGATTCTGGATTAATATCTAAACTATTTTAATAGTATTTATAATATGCATACCTAGCAGCGCTCGACCTATCATGAGACCTTGTTGATCCTGAGAAGGCAGTCCCTTCGCTAAAAATTGTTCCATTACTTCCTTTTAAACCCGGAATCCTTTTTGCTTGCCTTTTCTTTGGCTTAATTTGTTTTTCACAGTAATCAGGATAGTATGGAGAGTTCTCAGAATTAAACTTAAACTTCATGAATTCATGTGGATCAGAAATACACGGAGAACACAGTTGAGCGTCAATATACATGGAGCCAGTTTTACTTAACTGCAACGAGGTCTTCATTTGCGGCTCAGTTGGCCAGCAACAATTAGCCATATCCGGTTGGGGTCGCTTTTTTAAGAACAAATCTTCCTCAATGAATATTGAAGAACAATATTCCTTATCAAGGAAACGGGAATATTCGCCAGGATTTTCTTCCTCGAATATTAATCTAAAATTTCCAAGACTCTTTGCCTCGTGAGAAAATTGGTCAACAAGGGCTGAAGGTATCGTTGGACCGCATGGTGTGCGCGGTCTACTAATTGCAATGTTTAGACTTTAATTCATTTGTTTATCTTTTAATAAATTTAATATGCTACTCATTTGGTTGCCTTTTTACCTCGGAATCCCAGAAATATTCTTTCGCTGGGGTCGATTCGGTAAACTTTGGTGCCCGCTTGACTTAGCCCCAAGATATATGATTGACAATACATCTTTTAGCAGCTCTGTTTTGACATCGCTGTCAACTGGCAGGTCCAAATTAAAAGATGGCGAGTGATTTACCTTTAATTAATAATTTATAAATGAGTTCAAACTAATATAATAAAATAAATTTATT
>JAQGAA010000863.1:0-18690 GCA_034696425.1 Isotoma viridis | reverse complement strand
AACTTTAGATACAGCTGATGCAACGCTTCCGGAAACTTCTAGCAGCGACCTTCTAGATAACAATGGAATTTCACCTGAAACCCGAAATCATTTACTTGCAAAGCGACAAGTTCGAAATGAATATGAACGTTTTTACATTTGTCTATTTTCCTTATTTTCAAACCCTGATTGTAACAATAGACAAAGGCAACAACAAACCGATCGTTTAAATACAAATCTTAACCAAGGGTTGTATGAAGTCGACTCTAATAATAATGGAGGCTATATTCCACTATTTCAACCACAACCTGTTCAACGTCCAGGAGGGTTTTTGGGCCTTGGATTAAATGGATTGGGTCAAGGGTTAGGGATTTTTAATCCATATCCTAATAATAACAATAATTTCCAACAGCAATCCCTCATAGGAAATGGTTTTAACCCAATGGTTCAAAATCCTTATCCCGACCCCCAGATAAACAGAAGGCCAGGGCCAGCACCGGAAAGTCTTCAGCAGAATATTGGGGACGAAGCTAAAGCAACAACAAGCATCACGACCACACCCAAGCCATCCACAGCAACAAGCTCTGACATAAATGGAATTAAAGATTATAACTCCTTTGGGCAGACACAACAAAGTACAATTACTACTACTAAAACTCCAATTACAGAAAGTGCCATCACGGAACTAAGCGCTACTACTGGCACTAATTGTGATCATCAAAAGACTGAAATTACTACTCCTGCTACTACTACTCAAAAATTTAGTCCCATAAAGACTTGGGAATCGACATCATCACGTCCGCGTCCTTCATTTTCTCAAGAACCATTACCCACTATACCAACAACAACTGCCACAACAACAACAACAACAACCGAGCTGCCAAAAATCAATCCATCTAACGTTTTAGAAGTAGATATTCCACAATCTCCATCAAATATTGAACAATCTGAAGAACCAATGCCAACTCTTGTTATAGAAGATCAAGTTTTCCAAAAGCTGAATGAACTTGAAGAAATGTCTAAGCAATTACAATCTCAGTTGTCTACGGCTGAAGAGCAACTAAAGTCATATAATGTACAAACGACATACCTTCAAGATGCTTTAAGAACAGTTCAAGAAGAAAAATCAAAATTGAAGCAAAGAGTAGCTCAGTTAGAGAGGACGAATAATGACTTGCAACAAAAAAATGGTCAACTCCAATTTGCAACAGGGGATCAAAAAACCCGAATAAATGACTTGAGTACAAAGGTCAAGTATCTTGAAGATAAGCTTGTACGCTTATCAAGACAAAATCTTCCTTTGACCCAAGAGTTACAAAGACATCAGAAAGAAGAAAGAGAATTGAATGAGAAGATAAGGAAACTTGTTGTTGAAAATTCTGAATGTCGAAATCAAATTTATCAATTACAACTGAGACAAACACAGAAAATTGTTCTGGGTGGGAATGGAGCTGCTCAAGATAGATTTAAGGAGGGGGTGGTCATAGGGCAAGGTCAGGAATTGGAGTTTCCCCTTTTTAGAATAGATTTTGATGGATTAGATTATGCAGATGATTTAAATACTACTTTTGAGGATGAATACGTTCCATATAGCAATATTAGCGATAATAATAGTACAAATTCGGAGAATGTCGATGCATCTATTCCAATTCCAAGTCCAACCTCAGGAGCTATAGTTTTTGAATGGAATTCTGCAGAGACAACATCAACCCCGCAGGGTTCTACAGAAGTCTCGTCCTCAGAAGTCTCACAGGCTCCATGGTCTCCATCAAAAGTTCCCTTACAGGCTTCTACGGAAGTTTCATCATCAGAATTGCCTTCACAGGCTTCATCAGATGTGCCCCTACAGGCTTCTACTGAAATTTCATCATCAGAATTGACCTCACAGATTACATCAGAAATACCAAAAAAGCAATCTGCGTCAGAAGTACCACCACCTCTGGTTGTAGCTAAACTTTCAGGACCTGTCAATCAAAAAGACGATGCAAAATCAAATATGCCACAGCAAACTGGATCAGAGCTACCATCCGCACCCTTATCTTCATTGTTAAAAGAACCTTCACAGTCTGAATCAGTAAAATCAACAAAACAAAGTGCATCCGATATACTACCACCACTAGTTGCACCAGGATTTGTAGGACCACTCAATCAAAAGGAAACGGTTGAATCCAAAGAACCACAACAACAAGGATCCGGGATACCATCCGCACCCATTCCTTCTTTATTACAAGTGCCCACGCAAGAGATTGCATCAAAAGTACCATTAGCTTCAACTATAGCATCTATACCAGTTGCATCAGAAACTTCCTCAAAGTCCCCACCAGCTTTAACCGTAACAACATCTCCTGACTATGATGACGGTATTCCAGTAGAACAAGAGCTGAACAGTTTGAATCAACAAAGAACTGATGAAGAAACTTTTAATCAATTTAATAGCTATAGGAATCAAGCAGCTTCGCAATTTCCTGTTTATGAAAATGATAATCTCTGGAGATTTCCCCTTTTCTCAAGACTTTTTAATCAAAGATTTAACCCAGGCTATGGACAGAATCAGGCTTATTACCGAAGTTTGTAATAATTTTTTAATTGAATTTTAAATGTATTCAAATAACTATGAAGATATCAATAATGTTAATTTTAAAGTTACATATAATTACAAGGTTTGGAATAGAAGAGTCATCTGGGGAAATTAAATAAACATGTTGTATGATATTGAATTCTTCGTATTTTTTATTAATACGATGAAATTCGCATCCGCAAACGCTAAATCAAATATTTTAATTCAATTATTATTTGGTGTCGTTACATTATTTGTTAATTATTTTTTACAGAAAAACTTTAATGCATCACTTCCGTCAACATATTTATGTACTTATAAATGAAGTTTGAAAATTTAGAAATTGTTTCAACAAAAGAAACAACCCATTAAATTAATTTATTATTACTTTCAACCAAAAAACTATCTAAGTGTCACATTGACCAATATTAAAAATTGTCTAGAACCTAAAAAACCCCTTCAAAATTCTACATACGAGTGAATTCTTAATAGCCCTTTTTTCCATTTCACCCAGTTCAGAAAAAGAACTATAGAAAGAAAATAGAAAACAGAACAAGTAGACCTTTCACTTTAACATTACACCAAGGAATTTGAAGTAAAAACACTACTACAGTAAACAGTACCTCTTTCAACAAAATTAAACAGAGATACCAGAAGTACATCCCAAAAGTAGTAAAACCTAGGTCCCGGGTGATGAATAGAAAAGGACTGAAGCTGAATAAGTTTTTCGGTTAGATGGGTAGACCGTTAAAGATCGGTGGGAGAAAAGAGTATCGATCGGGTAAAAATTTCAACTGGAAATGCATATAATACCTATACGAACTACTTTTAACACACATTCTCCATCCATAGGAAACAAACCACCACGAAATATTCATACTGAATGTTAAACTTCTCTGAACGTACGTACCCACCACCAGCAATCCTTTAAAAGGGCTTAATATAATAAAACACTACCCAGTCAGTTGAGTACCCAATAAAACCGAGAAAAGTAGAGCTAAAAAGGATATAATGATATTGCACTCGGTCTGACTCACTGCATCTATTAAGTATAAGAAATAGAAGAAAAACACCGAATGTAACTAGGCATGTGGAATATCAATCCGAATCCGGAGAATAAAATATTGTACGATCTTCTCCTTTCCCCCGACTTCTCTGTACTTTCTACGTCTTGTACTTCCCAATCGGCTGATAATAAAAGAACTTCAAAGGTTACAACATTTACAAGACGGGAGATACAGAGACTTGAGAAACTTGTTACATACATTACGTAACTTTCCATGCAACTTTTACTCATATACTTGACTCATCATTACAAATTGTTGTTGAAGTTGGATTTATAAACTTTAAAATTATTAAAAAGAAAATGGTGAGGGTTATTTGGAACAAGAAAAGAATAAAATTTCAAAACATGTTTTAAATTTCTAGTTTAGAAATTTAACAAGTCTCAATTTTAAATTTTGCTGTGATATTTAAAATATTTGCTTCTCATCAGTTTTAGTTTGGAAAGCAAATAATATTAATAATATATATTTATTGTTGATAACAAGAGTATTATATGATAAAAGATACAAAAATAAATATATTTATACATAGCATAAAATGCACGCTGCAAGATTATTATCTCAAAAGCGTAAGCATCGCTTAGAACAGCGTCGTCGGAGTAGATTACATAGAGGGTTTCCTAATGGTGACCTTTCTATAAGTGAGGATAGTAGTGGTCCGTGGTATGCTGAAAAGCTGGATGAGAGACGGAGTGCTTTTGCTTTAGCTAAGGTTTGTTTGTTTACAATTGAAATTTCAATTAAGTAATAACAAATAAAAAATGTGTGCTATTTACTAACAATTTAAAATTTCAGTAATAAATAATGCAAATAAATTTGAAACATTTTCAGAAAACCAATGGACTCAATTTTTTCCACATTTTTGCAGTACTTGCCTTTTTCGGATTAGTTTGCATGATAGCTTCAATATTTATCTCATCTTTGGTGCCTGGTATACTGGAAATTGGAGTCTCTGCCTTTTTAGTTGGCTTATTCTGCCTCATTTTCGTTCGATGTGATGAAAAACAACCACCCGAAGACCCAACAGATGAAGAGAATTGTGACGATATTGTAATAGAAACTAGGGTTGATGATGGTTTAAGTAAAGGTAAAATATTTCTTGTGTTCAATTTTAGCTTAAAATAATTGTAATTCCCATTTCAAGCAAGATTTACTATATACCTTTATGATCAATAAAAATCAATTAATTCACAGAAATCAACTCATCAACCCCAACCTCATCAGAAATCCCAGAAGACCCTCAAGAACAATTGAAATACTACCTAGTACGAAGTATCCCTAGAAGAATCCCTTCACCAATTCAAGGCTACCATTTAAACTTTTCCCCAATCCCAGAAATGTCAGAACCTTCATCATGTGCCAGTAGTTTTCTCACTCGAGGTTATGACATTAGCAAACTAGCAAAAAGTTCCACAGCAGACAGCTTAAGTGCTCGAAGTAACTTTTCTGCAAGAGGTGGTGGTGGCCCTGGCTCTCCAATCGATGAAGATAATGAAGAAGACCATATTAACAAAAGCTTTAATGATGATGACTTAGAAAACTTATCAAATTATAGTAACAGTGCAAGTTTTGATACTGAAACCGAGGAAGACAGTGTCACAGCAGATTTATCCGTTATGACTGTAATTGAAAGAAAGCAATTTGCTAATACTTCTTCTACTCCCACCACTACTAATAATACAAATAATCATCCTGAAGATAATTCAGTTAGTACATCAAATGATAATAGCTCATCGCCGACAAACGTCACACCACGGAATAGTTTCTCTTGCGAATCTCATGAAAGTACACACGATCAATATCAAGCTGAAGAGTAGATACAAAAATAAAAGTATTGCACACAACAAAGAAAAAATATTGGAAAAAAAACATTTAATGAGATTATTCAAAAAGTCAAAGTAATTTTTTCATATTTTACATAAGAAAAGAAACATTATGTAGTAAAGAAATGCACTATATATTTACTCAAGAAATTTAATATATTATCTACTCAAAGTCTTCAAATTTAGTGAATGATTAAAAACAAAATGCAGTGATTAAACTCAATTCACTCAAATCAGTAGTAAAGCGAAAAGAAAAATAAGAAAACAAATAGGATTTCAATATTAGTAGATCGCAATATATTGTTATTTATAATGCCTGTTGGACTATATAATGCCTAGTGCTCTTTGTAACAATGTTTATTAAAGGAAATTACTTGCATTAATGTCGGCCTTTTACACAAATCGATAATATTTTACTTATGCACGGATTTCAAAACATTACTTAATTAATATTGTTCATGATTATAATGTTAATGAAAGTATTTGATATTGTGATAGCAAAGTTTTAGTATTATTATCACAATAAAAATGTTTCTATTGTTATCTCTGGAGTTGGTTACACAATGCATTTGGGATAGAAAATCTAGAAGGTTGGGACTTTGGGATTTGGGATGAATTATCAGATTTTCGGATTTAGAGAAGCGGAACCATCCGGAATAGAGTATTCTTTTAGAGATATCATATTGCAAATACGAAGCTTAGAAGATTAATAACCCTCTCTTGGGTACAAAGCCCAACCCTGTTTAAAAAGGTTTGAAACGTTAATACTCTGGGGGGCTGTAAACCAGGGAATAGTTGAGTGGAAAGTAGAATTGTTGGTATGAGGAAGGTGAATACAGCTTTATTTTTATTCAATGGCATTTCTTCTGGCTTAAAAAAGTTTAGCTATAATAATAGTAAAACATTATTATTACGGTCATTCCATAATGGAATAATACAATATCTTGAGAGACTGTTTCTTTAAATTGTTTACTCGACCATTAGATCAAGAAGGTAAGAATTTAATGGTGCATCAATTTTTATGGAATAACTTTCGTAAAATAAAACATAATTGGTAGACACTAATTTCTAAACGATTGACAGTTTTTAGTTAATAGAAACTTTATTTATTGCGTTTTTAATACTTTTCAAGCAAAATTTTTGCTTCATTATGAAACAAACAGATATGAGCAGGATTAGTAAAACAGAAAAACATTTTTTGATATTTTTATGATACAAATAGAAATTATTTTTAGAGTTGTTCCAGAAACAGAATGTCCGATGTGACCAATATTTAATTCGTGGAAGCAGAAGCTGAACCCGAAACCTTGGTATTATTTTTAGAGTTGTTACTCCCAGCTGAAGCGTTAGCATTAGCTTTAGCGTTTTTAATCTTCGTCTTGACAGATTGAACCCCATCCTGAACTGCACCTTTCACTTTGTCTTTCATTTGTTTTGCAGATTCTTTCATTTTTTCGAAATTGTCTTCTACTACATTTCGAGCTGTTCGTGGTCTCTTGCCCTTCCCACCTTTTCCACAAATACGGTCCTTTGGTGGTGGGGATGGTTTAACTGTAGTTGCATCTGTTAAAATGAGTAGAGAAATTTTGATATTGTCATAAGTTTTACTGAATGTTAATAATTACAAGTAAAGTGAAATTACCTTGAGCATCAGCTTGATCTAATAGGGCTACATAGCACACCAAAGCCACTAGAGTTGCAAAAAAAACTACTTTCATTTTAGAAATTGAAGATTTTAAACTTTATTTTGGATTTAGATAGGTTGAAAAACTTGGTTTATTTTCTGGTTTCAAAATAACCGATTCATGGTCTATTTATATGGTTTAGCTAACAAAAAGATCCGAACTAATCGTGACAAAAGCAATTTGTTTCAAAAACAGGATCTATAGATTACATAAATATGTAAAAACTCGTTTGCATGAATGATTCTATTGTATCACATGCAATGCAATTTTCCTTATCATTTTCCGTGATGAGTAAAATTATGACATTTTTACATAACACCAAGACAAAAGAATAATTCATGCATCACTGATGTAAAAGTTATTTTTGAAATTTATACTTTGTTCAAATTTAATAGAATTCAATTGTAAACCTAGTGAATATATCTGCCCAAGCAATTACCTGCTATTATTAGGTATCAATACGTGAGATTTGCAATTAAATCTTGAATGGTCAAACACAGTTCAAGAATTATATCAGAAATTTTTTACAAAGAAACTTATCATGTTATCTCCTGTGACGAATTAAAAACGTACACCACTGTATAAATAGAGTTAATTTAGCATTTACGGCAGTAGTGTAATTGCCATGATTGACTAATTGCCAAATTACGATGCACGCATAACGTCAAGTGTCAACTGATCGCACTTCCGGTTGAGCTTAGGATAAATATTTTTATAGTTTTATATTTATCTTGTTAGAGCGAGCAGGCCGTTGTTAGACAAAACCATTTAATTGGAGTAAACATAAACGGATAAATTATAAATGTATTTCATAATACATACGACATAATTACATAATTAATAACTGTATTTCATGTGAGCTTTCAAAGTTCTAAACTTTACAACAATCAGAACAAAATTTCTAATCCTTTGCGTAGTCTGTGCATTCATGTCATCTGCTGATGTATGTGATTCACATGGAATCTCGTATAAATCTTAAAGGTTTATGTACCATGAATTGTGATTCCCTATTTGTTATTACAATTAAATTTAAAAAAATTTCACTTGTCGAAATTAACAGGTTCCCAAATGCCATACATGAATCTGCATGTACAATTGTTTCTTAATATTTATTTTTAGAGCTGACTGAGCTAACTGTACATCTAATTTAAATACATCTATTTAAACGAAAAACAAATATTACCTACTTGTACATTGTATATTTTTTGTTTAATTCCTGTCCATAAACCAAATTGCAGTTAAATAATCTCACTCTAACTCTGGTCTTATAGAAGTTTGAAATGCATTAAAATATTTGACTTGTAGCGCATCTGCCATCACCACTAAGCAATACCTAAATGTAACATTATTGTATCAGTTACAAATTGTTATGAGGAAAAATAAAATTATTATGGATCCCTCAAGAGGGTTAAGGGTTTGTGAGGATATACTGCCTTTGATTTCTTACTATCCATACTCTAGTGTAAGTGTTTTTATGTTGCTCTTTAAAGGTTCAGTTGTCCAATTCAATTCAATGCAAAAGTTTGAAACTTTGAAAACTTTGAACTTTGAATTTGTAACTTAAAATTAGTCAGTTTGAAAAATGATGAAACAATTTCATAAGTTTTAGATGCCATATTATTATGCTAGTTGGAAATTAATAAAAAAATAACATATTTGTTACAGAAAATACCTAAATTGTTTAGCCGTTGTTCTGAAAATGCAATTATTTCATGTACCGTGTTGTAGAAATGTAGAAAACTGTTGAACCCAATTGAATCAATATTTGAGAATTAAAAATACTTTCAATTTACTGTTTTATTATTTGAACAGATTTATTTTGTTTAAATCTACAATTTCAACATAAAATCATTCCCGTTATTAGTCTGTCTGACATTTTAAGGGAATTTAGATACTTCAAATTGGAACTCAACCTTTAATAAGGTTGAAAATGTCATTCAAAGTAGAGGTTTTGCTATTTTGCTTTTTAGTGTGCAATTAAAAACGTTTAATTAACAGGTTTTAAATTTTAAAAAGCTCATTCAAAAAAAAAAAAAACTTTGTTGAAATCAAACTTTCGTAATATTATATTTTAATAATTATAAGAAATACAACATACAATGGCAGTATTTATTTGTGGTAGGAAAGTCAGCTCGGCTTTACTGTGTGGATCATAGCACTAGCTCTTTTTCTAATTCTGTGCTTGAAAAGTTTAGATCAAAATATTATTCGTATTCAAACCCTTCAATCAGATTATGGACTTGAACAAGCATTATCGAAAATTGGAGTTTGCCCTAAATCATCTAAAGAAGAACTGATTTCCAGTAAGTACAGCTCATAATAGAAAAAAATGATAATATTAAAGCCTGTCTAATTTCCTTATTAAAAACCTCACGTCATATTTATTCAATATTACTAGACAGTTGAAAAGTGTCCTCCCTAAATGAAACAGAAAGAAGCATTACTCACACCAATAAAATCCCCACCGAATAAACCCCTATACATTCTAAACTAAATTATCATTCCTCTAGAATCCGAAGCAGTCAGAGAAAGATTTATCCAAAAACGAGAAGAATTAATAGGAACCCAAGACCTATCCCAGATAAACCCATGGTCCACCGGCACAGTATTCTTCTGGGATTATTTCCCCCCAACCCTAACCTGTCCCTATTTAATAGAAAGAGTAGGTCGAGTTGGTGACGGGGGTAAGTGGGTTTGCGGTTTTGAACTTCTTGAAACAGAACACAGACAAAGTTCTGAACCATGTGTCCTTTATTCATTCGGAGTTGGATGGGATTCCAGTTTTGAATCTGAAGTCTTAGATAGAACCCCTTGCTCCGTTTACGCTTACGACTACACTGTAAACGCAACAAAAATCAATTCTGGAATTTATGACAAATCTCGGGTTCATTTTTTCAAACTTGGTCTTGGTGCTAAACATCCAACCCCTAAGCTTCGAACACTTGGAGAATACATGAGAGAAAATGGACACACGTATGTCGATCTTATAAAAATTGATATTGAAGGAGCAGAATATGATGCACTTGATCAAATCATGGAAGAATTTGATATTCTACCTTTTGGTCATCTCAATCTTGAAGTTCATCTCAAAACTTTCCCTGACATTTTGTCGAATGGATTGCAATTTAAGAAATATCATGAGTGGTGGACTCGACTTGAAAATAAAGGACTTAGAGCGTACACATGGGAAGTTAATCATTATCCTTGTACAGTTTTGAAATCTATGCCCACTGCTCATGAGTACTCTTTTGTTAATATTAGGAAAATTGTGTAGTGAATACTTTCATTTTTTGAATTAAACCAAAGAATACATTTTGTTGTGGAAGTCATTTATTATGGTTAACTATCGAATAATTTAAAACATATCATTGTTTCGAGTACATTTTTTCCCTTGGAATATTCCATTTACAATCTTGATAACATGATTGATAATTTATTATAAAATGCTGACTGATAACTTACTAACAATCATAATTAATGGCAATGGTTCTATATTTAAATTATATAAAAATATGGATTTGAAGTTAAATTTTTAAATACTTGCTTTCATTCGGTTTCAAAACATCACATTTTCAAATGTCTAACCTAAAATAAAGTAAGTTTTAGTCATGTATGTCCTTTTTGTAATTGTCATCACACGAACATCTTTCATCAATAATCACTTAATCACACGTTTCACTACCTGCCCAGTTTAAATTACAATGACTGCCAATTTGCGTGTTAATTTACCCAGAATTAGTTTTCAAAAATTTTTGAATATGATTCCTATATTTCTAAACTAATTAATAAACATAATAAAACAATCCGAAATCATGCACGAAGCCTTTAAAGGCCCTAAATGTGTAGGTTGGAGGTCAACGGAGGTCACTAAACTATAGACTGCCACTGCCACAATAAGCCTTCAATTGGGAAGTTTATTGTATATTTTTATCACTAAATTATCATTCACTGTAGACGTGACTCACGCCAACAATTAGTTGGTTTGGTAATGAAATAATTAAAAAAAACCCGTAGTGTCAGAAAAGTTTTCCCCATTGTTAATGTCAATTAGCGATTTGCCAATTGTGAATTGAATTTTGTGAATTCTTGTAACTGTGTTAGACTTGCTTTTCTTTAATCGAAATTAAAATTATCTTATTGCTTCGGTTTTTGATTTTCTTTTAGAATTTATTTATAAAGGTTAGAAGTCCAGCGATGATAAGCACCACCGGTATAAAAGGAAGGTGCGCTTTCTTATGGATTTCATTTGCGTCTGTTATGTTTATTACAGTTCGTTTAATAGCAATTGACCGTCACACACTTCAAACTTCAAACCTACGTTTAAAGCAAGCATTGTTTTCAAAAAATGTGTCAGCCAAGCCCGAAAGCTGTAAGAAAACAAGACAATCTGTTGAAGAAGTGATTTCCGGCAAGTAGTATTAATTCAATATAAAACATAATACTTAATCTTTAAAAGGGTTTTAATTATTTAATAAATTGTTTGTGAAGCTTTATTCATGTTTTTTTATGATTTTTTCCTCTTTTTTTAGCCTCAGAAGAAATCCGACAAAGATTTATCAACAAGCGAATAGAACATATAGCTGGCCGAAGTTTATCCGAAGTGAACCCATGGATTCCAGAAATATTCTTTTGGGATTATTTTCCACCAACGTTAACCTGCCCGTTCATGATTGAAAGAATAGGTCGCCTTGGAGGTGGTGGCAAATTTATCTGTGGATTCGAGCTTTTTGACCAAAAACACCGGAAAGAACCTTGTGTCGTCTACTCGTTCGGAGTTGGACCTGATTCTAGTTTCGAAGCTGAAGTACTTGATAGAACCCTTTGCTCTGTGTTTGCCTACGACCACACAGTAAAGGCTTTAAATCTTGTCAATGGAACTTATGATGCGTCTAGAGTTAACTTTGCACGAACTGGTCTCGGAGGTAAGAAATCATCTTCAGATCAGCGCACACTTGGACAATACATGAGAGAAAATGGGCATTCTTATATTGATCTCTTAAAAGTGGATATCGACTGGGCAGAATTTGAAGCATTTGATCAGATTATGGAAGAATTTAAAGTTCTTCCTTTTGGACATTTAAATCTTGAGATTCATCTCACAGAAGCTCAAAATCCTAGTAACACTGAATTGGATGGTAAAGAGCTAGAATGGTTTCATGGTTGGTGGACAAAACTTGAAAACAAAGGATTGAGAGCTTTTACATGGGAAACGAATCATTATCCTTGTGCGATATTGAAAGCTAAGCCTTTTGCTGTGGAGTATTCTTTTCTAAATATTAAGAACATGATTAAATAATTATTTTAATAATGATTTCGTATTAATTGTATTTTAACTTGTATTTATCGGTAGGGTAATATATACATTGTTGTCAATTAATTAGATGTATTCCTTCGAGTACGTACCCGTTCCACAATCTTCTTAATTTATTTGTACCAATATATGTATTTTTAAGTTTATATAAGCCAATCTGTTTTCTATTACCAAAATTTTTATGTAGCGTTTTGATTAAACGCGTGCATGTGTATTATTAATTAACAAAGCTTCAAAATTCTGTAAAACGTTGGAGAATTAAAATCAAACTTATCAAACTCACTGAAATAACTGCAATTACATAAGTTGATATTGTTGGTATCATTTGTTATAGCTTTATTTTCCCTACCTCCAATATAATAACCTTGACTTGAAATATAGATAGTTACTTGAAGTCTATTTACATATGACTCTTTATTTACTCTACAAATCAATAGAAACTACCTAATGTTACTTCCTTAAAGCATTTTCATCCCACACTTCAAAAGGCTGGCTACTGACTACTTAGACAGAATTAACAACAAATCTCTAAATTATGTCGCCTTCAGCTAGAAGAGTTTTATATTATATCGTTCTTAGAAAATAGAAGAAACCTGTGATAAGAATTCGTTACCTATTATTCTAACCACCCACACTGCCTGCTTTATATTTGAGTCTTTGTTTCTTTGAGTAATCTTGCATAGTAATCTACGACACTTACTCTCTAATCCCTCCTCCGGGTAGTGTGTGTCGTATATGTTTTGTTATGTGTAAGAGAGAACAAAACGGAAATCGGGGTGTATTTATTTCCCGGAGAAGTTTATCCCTACGGATCGGAGTAAGGATAACAGATACTACCGACTGTTCCAAGCGGGATATGACTTTCACTTACAAAAAAATAAATCTGACTTTCCCCAATCAATAAAGACGCATTAAAATTTTAAAAATTTACAAGATTTCCTATACTTTTTTTTTGTATTTATAGTCAAAATATTTATAATACTCATTTTTATAGCAACCTTCTATGTACGAATATAAAAAGATCTGTGCTTGTGATCAATATACTCAAATACTAGTTAAAAATTGTTGGAATAATTTAATTTCTTAAAAATAATTTTAAGTTTTATAATAAGCTCTACAGTTGTATCTTTGGAATTCTCTAAATTTTAAGATTTTAGTTAGGCTTTTCAATTTAAAATAAATTGACTGTTCGATTTGAATTGAGAGAGTTACGTAACATAATGGCCAGTGTTGTGGAAGGAGATTGGAATGGATTTGTATTTAGAATGGCTGATACTAGTTACTATCCAATTATTTTGGAGCACTTAAGGGATAATTTGTACGTGGACGAGCCCTTGAATAGACTTGCAGGAAATTCTCAAGCAAAGCAAAGTGAGCTGGATTACTTGGCTCTTCAATTTTTGGAGGAAAATCTTAGCTTTTTTGTCATTCATAAAGAAACCAATAAGGTAAGTCATAAGGGAGATTACTAATACTTGATTTTAGACCTGGTGGATTATGACAGGATTTTAAAAATTAGCTTGTTATATACAATACAGTTCTTTGCATAATAAAACTGAAAACTTTAAATTTTTTGAAGTCAAACCGAAGTAATTTTAATTTATTATAATATAATGGGAGAGCAAATTCCAATCTACTCGAATATTACGAAAATGTCTGATTCATATTTAATGAGGACGGTGCATTAATTCATTTAAAATTGACAGTCCTACATTTCATAAATTTTAAACATTATTTTAATGCAATTTTTAATCCCCGCGATAATAACTTCAAATTGGCACGGTCTCAGATTACTGAATATGCATAGACCGCGTCCAACCTAATTAAGCAAATCAGTGATTTATTACTCCATAAAAAAGACTCAAAGCAAAAGTCTAATTTCAAATAAATAAATAATTCCATGTTTCAAAAATATTTTTAAAAAATCATAAATTTCAACTTAATAATACACACAGGTTGCAGGAGTGCGAATAATGCGAGAAATGTCTCGAGATGCCAAGGCCCCAAACATGGAAGTATTCAGTTCCCCCGAACTCCATAAAATGATCCCATTCTGCCTCAGTTTACAAGAAGAAACCAAAGTGTTCGACAAACTAGGAGTTGATGAGATGGCAACTTTTGTCACCATGTCTGTCGACAGAGAGTTTCGTCGACAAGGTCTTGGAACAGAGATTTGTCGAAGGTCTATAGCCCTTCTCAAGGACAAAGGATATTCTGCAGTAGATGGCTGTTTTTCAAGCCCTTATGCCCGTCGTATAGGCGAAAAACTTGGATTCAGCGAACTTGGCAGGGCGTATGTCGCACAGTATGAAGATTCTAAAGGAAATAAAGTATTTCCTAATGCCGAACCTGAAGAGTATGTAACCCTGATGGCTTTAAAATTTTGAAGTTTATTCCATCAAATTTCGAAAGCATATTTGAAGGTAAAACTCAATCAGAAGGAATTACTACGCAGAGAACTTTCAAAAACACTAGTAAATTTGTACATTTCCTAACTATATTAATTCAACATGTCCTAGAAAATGTACAAAACTGCTAATTAATCAGGCTTTACTAATTCTACAGCCAAACACTCTGCAGCAATGCTTGGTGCAATGGTAAACAAAACGTTCAGTACATTTTAAGAAACCTTTCACAAAAATGATCCTTTCATAAACATGCCTTGCATTTCTTGTTATCTTGACCTTCAACCTGCTGTCTCTGTAGTTTTAAACCGGTATACATTCTACATTCTACAAGCACTGTTGAATCAAGCATTTTCAATTTTTAACCTAGATTCCAAATTCAAAGCCACTTAATCTACAAGTTATAAAATTCCTGCTTTAAAAAAAGTTTTTAAAATGCTTCAAATGTTGCCAACAAAAATCCTCAAAAACAGAAAACGGCCAGAACTCATAATTTTTAGACAATAGTAACTTAGAAGCATCGACCTTATTACCGCATCGAATCCTCGCAATACATCCTGTTAAATCACTCATAGTTAAGCGTTCATGTTCATAAAAATTACCCAACAATTCAATTTTAATAACTATTTTATGCTACTTAAAATATTCACATCGTTTTGAAAACAATCTATAACGAGTGTTTTCAGCACAGTAGAAAGATATTATTCTATCGAATTAATAACACAGTGCAATAAAATTTAATATCCTTATCTTTAAAAACGATGTCCTAACTGATTTTTGGGCCATTCAAGAACTTCATGTTTGCTATATACGTAACAAATAACTCCTTTTAAATAAAAATAAAAAAATGTTATTATTGACATTCCATTAGAAATCATAGCAATACCCATTGTACACAGTACACACCGCCATTTGATAGAATTGTTTATTGTAAAATTCTCCTTATAAATATTGAATCAGTTTTAGAAACTTATAGAAATCATTAGTCCGAATAAAAGTAAGTTTTAGTTTAGTATAAATATAATCAACGCAAATTACTAATCATTTTTGTCGTTGATTATTATAACTAAATTAATTAACAATTATAATATAATAACAATAAATTCCTCCTTAAAACTAAATTTCATTACCTACATGCTCTTAAAAAAGTACTACATTGTATAAACACAAAACAGCAACTCAGAAAGTTCATTCCTATGAACATACATTATTATAATAAATGAAATCAAAGAGATTTAGCTTCGTTTAGCTTATATCCTTAGCTTGAAATGAAAGTGTAAAATTAATGCAATTATAACTATTTAAATGTTTTAAACTTACATGTTACAGTTACTGTTATACTTGTTACATCTTATTCATATTATAGTGTCATTGTTAATTAATAAATGTTTCCTGATTGATGAGGCTATTGTTCCAGTTTTATTTTTATTTATCTAAAAATCTAAGAGTTGACACAGTTGGCAATGTTCCTCTGATTGTATTATTGTCTTTTTAGTGTGACCACAGAGGAAGCTAAAACTATATAGTATTGACGCATTTTTCAATATTTAGTGAATACCGTAAATCTTATAATAACTCCCCTCATCTCACCCTCCCCTAGAAATTGTTGAATTTGCCCAACAGGTTGGATCTAAAATGCATCTTAAATAAAATAACTGTTTTTTAATTATCAATTTAATAACAGAGATTTAACTTCGTACTCTTTTTAAAAGCCTATACAATTACTTAATTTAAGCGTTTAAAGAAACAGTATAGTTGTTAACATTTAATAGTCATTACTCTTCATCATCATCACTCTAATGTCTAATCATACTTTCTTTTAATTTAAATAAAAATATTTAAATACCAATTTCAAGATTATGAAATTGAAATTCCAAAGATGAAACTATGTCTGAGGAATTTATAATAATGAAATGAAATATTTCACTACGCCCCTGTCCTGTAGTATGTGGAAGAAACCAGCTGGCACAGAATTCAGATATAGAATTATGTCAAAATAAGTAAACTTAGCGAAGGATGACTCAAAACCAAGTAAATCTGATAAGATTAAAAGGAAGTTTAATTAAATTAATTAATATTCCATCTTTAAGAAGACTGTTTTGAAAACGTTTTATTCTTAAAATACATTTTTATCGAGTGTTTCATAGTTTTTCAAAGTTTCAGTTCAACTCAAAACTCTCTTAGTCTTACATCTTAGACTACGTTTAAAGTTTAAAATCGTTTGGATTTATCAATATGTGAAACAGAAACGCTTAATTTGTAATTGTATAATTATTACTTGATAAGCTAATTTATTTAGTTCGTTAGTGTGAACTTTGAACCGAAGCGTTGCTTAGTTTACGACGACTTGGGCTTGACTTGAGCGAATTGACAATCCGTTGTCCGTCGTTATCAAGAATTCAAAATGGTGTCGAGAAATTTGACTGAAGTGTTTATTCTTATGAGAAACAATTCCATTCAAAGTCGACAAATTTATAATGAACAGGTAAAGCAAAAGCATAACTTAAAATAAAACATTCTTAAGAAACGACCTTCTCCAAAAAGCTCAATATAATTAATTAGTTTTAAAGTTAAAGGAATGTATATATTTTTTTGAATAATATTTTGTATATTTTTTACAGACATCGGATGTGACCTCTGACCGTGTGGCGCTGATAAAGCGTCGACCATTAGTAGTAGAAGAAGATATTGAAATGGGGGGTGGTGGGAGAGACCGCGATGAAGAATACTTGAGCATTCCACCTCCTTGGATAGATGATCTTGAAGACATTAGATATAATGCTACCTTAATCTCACAGAAAATGAAGGAACTTGACCTCCTTCAGAGTAAACATGTACAACGGCCTACTTTTGATGATGATACTTCCACAGAACTCCAGATTGAAGAGGTTACGCAGAATATTACCAGGGTAAGTTAAGTGGAAGAGGGGAGGGGTGGATGCTTTGTCGGATGAAAGGTCATGTAAATTATGGGATGTGTGTGTTCTTTAAAAATTAAAAGTTTGTGTATTGTATTATTTTCAGTTATTTTCAAATTGTCATCGAATAGTACAGCAAATGCAAGGGAAAGGTCAAAGATCATCGTGGAGTGAGAAGAGACTGAAAGATAATGTTATAAAATCTGTTATTCAATCATTGCAAGAGCTGTCGAGTAATTTCCGATCTAGTCAAGGAACTTATCTTAGAAGTAAGTGTAGTTGGAATCTTATGCACAAATTAAAAAAATAATAATAGAATACTTTATTCATATTCATAATAATAAAAATAATGTAATATTACATTTTACATTTTCGTAGAAATAACAACGAGGGAAGAAATGTCCAATCAATATTTTGATTTCCCTAATATCACCGGAGATTCGGGACCATACAGTTATGACCAGGATTTTCTTGTGTCCGAGGTAATTTCTAAATAAAGGAATAATATAGGAAGTTTTTTTAATAAAAAAAATTAATTTTGTAGGGTAACGTGCATAAGAATCAAGAATGGACGCAACAACAACTCCTAGCCCTGGAAGAAGACAACGTCCATCTTCAAGAAAGAGAAAGGGAAGTCCAACAAGTCGTAAAATCTATAATGGACCTCAATACAATATTTCGAGATTTAGCCTCTATGGTCACTGAGCAAGCAGGAATGGTTGACCGAATAGATTTTAATGTTGAAAACACTCATGTCAAAGTTGAGGAAGGAGTAAAACACCTTCAAAAAGCTGCAAATTACCAAAAACGGAATAGAAAATGCATTTTTCTAGTCGCTTGTGTCATTCTAACAGTTCTTTTGATCATTCTGCTTGTTGGACTTGGAACGTAGTTATGATATAAATTTAATCGTTCTATTCAACTAATACATATTCTTGTTGTTGTGCA